>CM050170.1:107132200-107189700 GCA_027410445.1 Discoglossus pictus | reverse complement strand
GTTAATACTTGATATAATTTATGTGATTTAAATTTATATCCATCATACCGTTCTCTCAAATATTAATGTATAATAGATGACCTATTATAGTATATACTTCTAAATTGCATATGTAGTTATTTTTTAAGGACTATCTAATATGTAAGGTTATTACCTATTGTTATCAGAGTAGTTTTGGACATAGATTTGGTACCAGTGTTTATTTATTCAATTTCTATGATCTAAATAAACTAAAAAAGAAAAAAGAAGAAAACGTTTTAGATGAAAAATTATTTAAAAAGAAATACCTTCTTTAGTGTACATCCTCATTACCTCATACCTCTATGATAAAGCTGATAAAATTATTATGCTTGTATATTAGCTTCAAGTAGCTAGATAAATGGCAAGAAAGAGAATCCTTCATTTATGCCATTAGGTGCCTGGGCCCCCAAGTCATAAATCCATCTACTCTCAAGCCGAAGCAGTTGTATCTTTCGATCACCTCCTCTCAACTTAAGTGGCACTTGATCAACTATATGGAACTTGAAGCCATCCAGGTTTCTAGGGGTGCCCACATATGGCCATTATCACCATCACTGGTAGTATTTCTTTTTGTTTAAGAGATATTAGACCTTTTTTCTAGACTATTTTTTATTTTTTGGTATCCTCCTTTTTTCCCCCTCTTGATGGTATTCTGTATCATAGGGATACATTATACACAAACACGAAGTTTTCTTAGTTTTAATCGATTCCATTAAAGTTCTTAGTTTAATTTTTTGTAGCCCACAATCTTGTATTGTTAATACTTACTTTTTCATGAATCCAGTGTTAAGCACTATATGAGCTACTATCTAGAGCTCTATTATAAGCCACCACCAGTGACTTACTATTTATTATTTAAATAGTGGTTTAATCCACAATACTAGTTTTAGGGAATCTGTATCATTCTATCTCATCAGCTCTCTTCATCTATCCTCCTACCAACTTACAAAAGTGGTGTCCATACGATTTTTCCCCTATATAAGAGAACTAAATCCACCTTCTACTAAGAGGTACCATTTCAAACCGTGCAAAAATGGCTTCAGCAAGATGGAATACTTGGGATATGTCCAACCTCCAAAAAGAAGCCGAAGCACTACTTCAAGGCAATATAAATATAAATCTGAGTGAGAATAAGCAGAGCGAAGACCTATTGAGTATGAGTAAAGAAGCTCTAAGGATCTTAAAGCGAGAAACTAGAACGGTATGGGAGATCACGAGTCTTGAGAACTATCTAAAAAATAAAATAATACCAAGAGGTTTAAGAGTACAACTGATACCTGCGACTCACCTCTTGGAAAATGCCTTTATTGAAAAATGGTTGGAGATAACAACAAAATGCTCTCTGGACTTGATAACATTGATCTTAGAAAAGGAGAAACAAAATCTAGAAGACCTTACCAAACAAGCAGAGAAATCAAGACAAGAATTATTAAAACTGCAAACAGAACCGAATTTTGATGAGGTCCTGGAGAAAATTAATGACCAGCTAGAAAAATACCAAAAAGATATATCGTTTAGAAAACAGAAAAAACACCAGAGAGACAAAATGGACTTTGAGAATAAAACAGCATTTAAAATACTGGGTCGGATAAAACCACAAGATAATGTGGAACTTAGTTCATCCGAATGTTCTGAAGCAGAGGGCACTCAGCATGAAGGAATCCAGAAAAGATTCAGAAGAACAGTACAAAAACCGCATATAGACCAGTCCAAGTCTCAAACAAGATACCAACAGTCTAATATGGAACGTTTTTTAGGCAAGGGGCCAGACCCAAAACCACCCAGGGGCCCAGGGAGACCAAAAGGCCGCAGAAACAACCACTAACTAAACTAGTCCCTTATAAATCAAGAGAAATGACTATAGAAGATAAAAAGTGGAAGAACAAGACAAGTGTAACAGAATCAATAAAAGACGATGAAAAAAGAGTCATCAATTTATCTAGGTTTGTCTTAAATGAAACACATTTGGAAGTATTAAACAAAGGCCTAAACTTTACTCCCACTAGCTATGTCAATAATTTTACAAATATTAAAGATGTGAACCTTTTCGTACGGAAATTAGCACTCAATAAGTTCTACCACGATAAAGATAAGAAAAGGATGGAGAATCTGGGGCTGACTATTACTGATAAAGATGCTCTACAGAATCTGTTAGAACTTATGAATGAAGAACATTCAGAAAATAATGGGATTGAAAAATATCTTAAAGAACAGTGCAAGGAAAAAACGAGATTCACACCGGAATTTAAAAATTACCCCAACCTGGATTTATTTCTCCATCTAGTAAGCAATGAACTCGAACTCATTAATAAAGAAAGAGAAAAGAACAAGAAATCAAGATCAGACAACTTCTCATTTGCACAAAGGAGGGCACTGAGAGAATTGAAAACCGCTAATATAGAAATTAAGCCAGCGGACAAGGGAGGTAACATTGTTCTGATGGACAAAACAGACTACCAAGACATGTGTCTACGAATTATAAGGAACATGGATACGTATGAAAAACTCCCGAGCAATCCAGGTATAAAATACAGAGAAGAACTGGACGCCATTCTCCTTAAAGCAATTGAGAACAGATTACTACTTCAATCTAATTACGAATATCTCCTGCCAAAGGAACCAGTTTCAGCTACTTTTTATGCTCTTCCAAAAATCCACAAGAAAAAGTTTCCGGTACCTGGTAGACCCATAGTCTCTGGTTCACAAAATCTAACTGAGAGAATTAGTGCTTTAGTGGATCAACACTTATGTCCAATGGTGTGGATATTACCGTCATTCATAAAGGATACCACTGATCTATTAAGACAACTGGATGACCTTGGGGTACCATCCACATCAATGCTAGCCAGCATTGATGTGGAACAACTATACAGCAACATCCCACACGATTTGGGCCTAAATGCTGCACGTTTCTTTTTAGAAACACAAGGTAACCGAAACCAGGATTGGAATGAGTTTATTTTAGAGCTACTACAGTTCGTCCTCACGAAAAATACCTTCATATTTGATGGATGTTGGTATAGACAGATTAGGGGCACAGCCATGGGAACAGCATGTGCCCCTAACTATGCCAATCTCTTTTTGGGAAAATGGGAAAGAGATGAAGTTTTTTCTGAGAAATTCGAAACCTTCAATAATAAGATTCTCCTCTGGTCCAGATTTATCGATGACATCTTGATAGTATGGACCGGAAAAAAGGAAGAATTTGAAGATTTTGTGAATACACTAAACCAAAATGAATATGGGCTTAAACTGACCTTTGAGATCCATGAAAGCACCATTAATTTCTTAGATTTGAATATTACGAAAGAACAAAATGGTGAAATTAGGACAAGGACATATAGAAAAGAGACATCAACTAATATGCTGCTACACTGGGAAAGCCAGCATCCCAAACCATTGAAGATGGGAATTCCAGTAGGACAATATCTGCGTTTACGCCGAAATTGCAGCAATATTGATGACTTTAAAAGTCAGGCTAAAGATCTTAAACAAAGATTCAAGTATAGAGGCTATCCGAACAGGATTTTGAAACGTGCTTACCGCAGAGCACTCATGGATGATAGAGATACTCTCTTATATCACAAAAAAGAGGAATCTAAAGATGGTAAAGGCCAGGTTAGATGCATCATGACGTACGGATGTCAGAGTGAAAAGATTTTGGATATACTCAATAAATACTGGTATCTTCTTAAAAATGATGGTGTACTAAAAGAATGTCTACCGGAAAGGGCCTCAGTAACGTATCGTAGAGGGCCAAACATAAAGGATACACTGGTAAGAAGTCTCTTTGTGAAAGAAAAATCCAAAACCAGTTGGCTAAGTGGAAAAACTACACAGGGCCTTTACAAGTGTAGTAGATGTAAGGCCTGCAAATATATTCAACCTGCCAAAGCCTTTGAACATCCCAAGACGGGAAAAAAGTATCCATTAAATAGTTTCTTCAATTGTCTCTCAACATACGTAATATATGTGCTAACATGCAAATGTGGTATGATATACGTTGGAAAAACGGAGAGACAGATACGCCGACGGATACTGGAACATGTATATTCCATTACACGAGAGATGGACACTCCAGTGTCGAGACACATACGTCACTGTCAAGGACGAAACCTGGATGGCTTCAAGTTCCATATAGTTGATCAAGTGCCACTTAAGTTGAGAGGAGGTGATCGAAAGATACAACTGCTTCGGCTTGAGAGTAGATGGATTTATGACTTGGGGGCCCAGGCACCTAATGGCATAAATGAAGGATTCTCTTTCTTGCCATTTATCTAGCTACTTGAAGCTAATATACAAGCATAATAATTTTATCAGCTTTATCATAGAGGTATGAGGTAATGAGGATGTACACTAAAGAAGGTATTTCTTATTAAATAATTTTTCATCTAAAACGTTTTCTTCTTTTTTCTTTTTTAGTTTATTTAGATCATAGAAATTGAATAAATAAACACTGGTACCAAATCTATGTCCAAAACTACTCTGATAACAATAGGTAATAACCTTACATATTAGATAGTCCTTAAAAAATAACTACATATGCAATTTAGAAGTATATACTATAATAGGTCATCTATTATACATTAATATTTGAGAGAACGGTATGATGGATATAAATTTAAATCACATAAATTATATCAAGTATTAACTAATCTATTAAATGTGTAAATTAGTGTATCATCCTATAGATAACCTTTACTATATATAAAAAACAAAGCTATCCCTGAAACAGATATCTTAACTGTTTTTCAAAGTTACAGATTCCCTATCCAACACAATTAGAGGTTAGCTACCTAAGAACACTAAGGAGATCCATCCAAGTCCTCCGGTTTATTTAGTGATGTCACTGGCTACACCGGATGGACCAATAGAAGGAAAGGGGGCGGAGCTTCTATTTTGTCAAAAAGGCCCGCGAAAACCCACCTTCAAACTGCAGCAGACGGAGCACAAGCCTTGAGAAAGCCCGAACAGGGCGAAACTGAGCATCAGTCGGCGGCGATACAGTACACTGTGGCGGCTCTGCAGTATTGTGCCTAGGCTGAGTATTGAAGGATTGGCTAATTTGTATATTTGTATAAGTGTGTGTTACACTATACCGCGGATACAGGCTGTGCATCATCTGTTATCCTGTATGCAGTGATGTGGTCAGTGTGAGGCTCCCGTTGTTGTCGGGTGCTCCACTGAAACCTGAGCATTTTCAGGTATTGTATGGTGGAGAGTGTGCCTCACATATGCATCGGATTTAACACCAATAGATACCAACTGAGTATTCTACCATTCCTCTTTTCCTGACAGCTAGGCAACACTCGCTAAACCATTGTGTTATAGAGTGAATGCTGTCCATAGTATTACTGTATAAGCTATCTGCATAGCTTTCGATTTTTAACACTTTAATGTTTTTAAATGTATAGTTTTGTATAATGTTCATATCCCATGATTTTGTATGCCTAAAATGAGGATATAATTCCTTAAAGGGGGACAATTTAGTTCTAGATTTTTTCAATACACATAGCTTTACACCTTATTTATCATCTTTTCTTTCTGATTTACACTCAACCATTCACAGTTTACACACTTATACACATTTTTGCTTTCACTGATACACAGATCCATTACAATTTTTATATACAGTTTATTCATCTTACAATAGCCTTTTTTCTGGCTATTCCTAGTACCTTCATACATATTTAACCTTAGCTCTATTCATTTATCTACACTTTTTTCACACACACGTGTTTACCCTTGTAGGGTCTACTTCATATAGGGTTCAAGTAGTTCTAGGGGTGCCCACATATGGCCATTATCACCATCACTGGTAGTATTTCTTTTTGTTTAAGAGATATTAGACCTTTTTTCTAGACTATTTTTTATTTTTTATTTTTTGGTATCCTCCTTTTTTTCCCCTCTTGATGGTATTCTGTATCATAGGGATACATTATACACAAACACGACGTTTTCTTAGTTTTAATCGATTCCATTAAAGTTCTTAGTTTAATTTTTTGTAGCCCACAATCTTGTATTGTTAATACTTACTTTTTCATGAATCCAGTGTTAAGCACTATATGAGCTACTATCTAGAGCTCTATTATAAGCCACCACCAGTGACTTACTATTTATTATTTAAATAGTGGTTTAATCCACAATACTAGTTTTAGGGAATCTGTATCATTCTATCTCATCAGCTCTCTTCATCTATCCTCCTACCAACTTACAAAAGTGGTGTCCATACGATTTTTCCCCTATATAAGAGAACTAAATCCACCTTCTACTAAGAGGTACCATTTCAAACCGTGCAAAAATGGCTTCAGCAAGATGGAATACTTGGGATATGTCCAACCTCCAAAAAGAAGCCGAAGCACTACTTCAAGGCAATATAAATATAAATCTGAGTGAGAATAAGCAGAGCGAAGACCTATTGAGTATGAGTAAAGAAGCTCTAAGGATCTTAAAGCGAGAAACTAGAACGGTATGGGAGATCACGAGTCTTGAGAACTATCTAAAAAATAAAATAATACCAAGAGGTTTAAGAGTACAACTGATACCTGCGACTCACCTCTTGGAAAATGCCTTTATTGAAAAATGGTTGGAGATAACAACAAAATGCTCTCTGGACTTGATAACATTGATCTTAGAAAAGGAGAAACAAAATCTAGAAGACCTTACCAAACAAGCAGAGAAATCAAGACAAGAATTATTAAAACTGCAAACAGAACCGAATTTTGATGAGGTCCTGGAGAAAATTAATGACCAGCTAGAAAAATACCAAAAAGATATATCGTTTAGAAAACAGAAAAAACACCAGAGAGACAAAATGGACTTTGAGAATAAAACAGCATTTAAAATACTGGGTCGGATAAAACCACAAGATAATGTGGAACTTAGTTCATCCGAATGTTCTGAAGCAGAGGGCACTCAGCATGAAGGAATCCAGAAAAGATTCAGAAGAACAGTACAAAAACCGCATATAGACCAGTCCAAGTCTCAAACAAGATACCAACAGTCTAATATGGAACGTTTTTTAGGCAAGGGGCCAGACCCAAAACCACCCAGGGGCCCAGGGAGACCAAAAGGCCGCAGAAACAACCACTAACTAAACTAGTCCCTTATAAATCAAGAGAAATGACTATAGAAGATAAAAAGTGGAAGAACAAGACAAGTGTAACAGAATCAATAAAAGACGATGAAAAAAGAGTCATCAATTTATCTAGGTTTGTCTTAAATGAAACACATTTGGAAGTATTAAACAAAGGCCTAAACTTTACTCCCACTAGCTATGTCAATAATTTTACAAATATTAAAGATGTGAACCTTTTCGTACGGAAATTAGCACTCAATAAGTTCTACCACGATAAAGATAAGAAAAGGATGGAGAATCTGGGGCTGACTATTACTGATAAAGATGCTCTACAGAATCTGTTAGAACTTATGAATGAAGAACATTCAGAAAATAATGGGATTGAAAAATATCTTAAAGAACAGTGCAAGGAAAAAACGAGATTCACACCGGAATTTAAAAATTACCCCAACCTGGATTTATTTCTCCATCTAGTAAGCAATGAACTCGAACTCATTAATAAAGAAAGAGAAAAGAACAAGAAATCAAGATCAGACAACTTCTCATTTGCACAAAGGAGGGCACTGAGAGAATTGAAAACCGCTAATATAGAAATTAAGCCAGCGGACAAGGGAGGTTACATTGTTCTGATGGACAAAACAGACTACCAAGACATGTGTCTACGAATTATAAGGAACATGGATACGTATGAAAAACTCCCGAGCAATCCAGGTATAAAATACAGAGAAGAACTGGACGGCATTCTCCTTAAAGCAATTGAGAACAGATTACTACTTCAATCTAATTACGAATATCTCCTGCCAAAGGAACCAGTTTCAGCTACTTTTTATGCTCTTCCAAAAATCCACAAGAAAAAGTTTCCGGTACCTGGTAGACCCATAGTCTCTGGTTCACAAAATCTAACTGAGAGAATTAGTGCTTTAGTGGATCAACACTTATGTCCAATGGTGTGTACATTACCGTCATTCATAAAGGATACCACTGATCTATTAAGACAACTGGATGACCTTGGGGTACCATCCACATCAATGCTAGCCAGCATTGATGTGGAACAACTATACAGCAACATCCCACACGATTTGGGCCTAAATGCTGCACGTTTCTTTTTAGAAACACAAGGTAACCGAAACCAGGATTGGAATGAGTTTATTTTAGAGCTACTACAGTTCGTCCTCACGAAAAATACCTTCATATTTGATGGATGTTGGTATAGACAGATTAGGGGCACAGCCATGGGAACAGCATGTGCCCCTAACTATGCCAATCTCTTTTTGGGAAAATGGGAAAGAGATGAAGTTTTTTCTGAGAAATTCGAAACCTTCAATAATAAGATTCTCCTCTGGTCCAGATTTATCGATGACATCTTGATAGTATGGACCGGAAAAAAGGAAGAATTTGAAGATTTTGTGAATACACTAAACCAAAATGAATATGGGCTTAAACTGACCTTTGAGATCCATGAAAGCACCATTAATTTCTTAGATTTGAATATTACGAAAGAACAAAATGGTGAAATTAGGACAAGGACATATAGAAAAGAGACATCAACTAATATGCTGCTACACTGGGAAAGCCAGCATCCCAAACCATTGAAGATGGGAATTCCAGTAGGACAATATCTGCGTTTACGCCGAAATTGCAGCAATATTGATGACTTTAAAAGTCAGGCTAAAGATCTTAAACAAAGATTCAAGTATAGAGGCTATCCGAACAGGATTTTGAAACGTGCTTACCGCAGAGCACTCATGGATGATAGAGATACTCTCTTATATCACAAAAAAGAGGAATCTAAAGATGGTAAAGGCCAGGTTAGATGCATCATGACGTACGGATGTCAGAGTGAAAAGATTTTGGATATACTCAATAAATACTGGTATCTTCTTAAAAATGATGGTGTACTAAAAGAATGTCTACCGGAAAGGGCCTCAGTAACGTATCGTAGAGGGCCAAACATAAAGGATACACTGGTAAGAAGTCTCTTTGTGAAAGAAAAATCCAAAACCAGTTGGCTAAGTGGAAAAACTACACAGGGCCTTTACAAGTGTAGTAGATGTAAGGCCTGCAAATATATTCAACCTGCCAAAGCCTTTGAACATCCCAAGACGGGAAAAAAGTATCCATTAAATAGTTTCTTCAATTGTCTCTCAACATACGTAATATATGTGCTAACATGCAAATGTGGTATGATATACGTTGGAAAAACGGAGAGACAGATACGCCGACGGATACTGGAACATGTATATTCCATTACACGAGAGATGGACACTCCAGTGTCGAGACACATACGTCACTGTCAAGGACGAAACCTGGATGGCTTCAAGTTCCATATAGTTGATCAAGTGCCACTTAAGTTGAGAGGAGGTGATCGAAAGATACAACTGCTTCGGCTTGAGAGTAGATGGATTTATGACTTGGGGGCCCAGGCACCTAATGGCATAAATGAAGGATTCTCTTTCTTGCCATTTATCTAGCTACTTGAAGCTAATATACAAGCATAATAACTCTATCAGCTTTATCATAGAGGTATGAGGTAATGAGGATGTACACTAAAGAAGGTATTTCTTTTTAAATAATTTTTCATCTAAAACGTTTTCTTCTTTTTTCTTTTTTAGTTTATTTAGATCATAGAAATTGAATAAATAAACACTGGTACCAAATCTATGTCCAAAACTACTCTGATAACAATAGGTAATAACCTTACATATTAGATAGTCCTTAAAAAATAACTACATATGCAATTTAGAAGTATATACTATAATAGGTCATCTATTATACATTAATATTTGAGAGAACGGTATGATGGATATAAATTTAAATCACATAAATTATATCAAGTATTAACTAATCTATTAAATGTGTAAATTAGTGTATCATCCTATAGATAACCTTTACTATATATAAAAAACAAAGCTATCCCTGAAACAGATATCTTAACTGTTTTTCAAAGTTACAGATTCCCTATCCAACACAATTAGAGGTTAGCTACCTAAGAACACTAAGGAGATCCATCCAAGTCCTCCGGTTTATTTAGTGATGTCACTGGCTACACCGGATGGACCAATAGAAGGAAAGGGGGCGGAGCTTCTATTTTGTCAAAAAGGCCCGCGAAAACCCACCTTCAAACTGCAGCAGACGGAGCACAAGCCTTGAGAAAGCCCGAACAGGGCGAAACTGAGCATCAGTCGGCGGCGATACAGTACACTGTGGCGGCTCTGCAGTATTGTGCCTAGGCTGAGTATTGAAGGATTGGCTAATTTGTATATTTGTATAAGTGTGTGTTACACTATACCGCGGATACAGGCTGTGCATCATCTGTTATCCTGTATGCAGTGATGTGGTCAGTGTGAGGCTCCCGTTGTTGTCGGGTGCTCCACTGAAACCTGAGCATTTTCAGGTATTGTATGGTGGAGAGTGTGCCTCACATATGCATCGGATTTAACACCAATAGATACCAACTGAGTATTCTACCATTCCTCTTTTCCTGACAGCTAGGCAACACTCGCTAAACCATTGTGTTATAGAGTGAATGCTGTCCATAGTATTACTGTATAAGCTATCTGCATAGCTTTCGATTTTTAACACTTTAATGTTTTTAAATGTATAGTTTTGTATAATGTTCATATCCCATGATTTTGTATGCCTAAAATGAGGATATAATTCCTTAAAGGGGGACAATTTAGTTCTAGATTTTTTCAATACACATAGCTTTACACCTTATTTATCATCTTTTCTTTCTGATTTACACTCAACCATTCACAGTTTACACACTTTATACACATTTTTGCTTTTCACTGATACACAGATCCATTACAATTTTTATATACAGTTTATTCATCTTACAATAGCCTTTTTTCTGGCTATTCTTAGTACCTTCATACATATTTAACCTTAGCTCTATTCATTTATCTACACTTTTTTCACACACACGTGTTTACCCTTGTAGGGTCTACTTCATATAGGGTTCAAGTAGTTCTAGGGGTGCCCACATATGGCCATTATCACCATCACTGGTAGTATTTCTTTTTGTTTAAGAGATATTAGACCTTTTTTCTAGACTATTTTTTATTTTTTATTTTTTGGTATCCTCCTTTTTCCCCCCTCTTGATGGTATTCTGTATCATAGGGATACATTATACACAAACACGACGTTTTCTTAGTTTTAATCGATTCCATTAAAGTTCTTAGTTTAATTTTTTGTAGCCCACAATCTTGTATTGTTAATACTTACTTTTTCATGAATCCAGTGTTAAGCACTATATAAGCTACTATCTAGAGCTCTATTATAAGCCACCACCAGTGACTTACTATTTATTATATATATATATATATACACATATATATATACACACACATATATATATATATATATATATATATATATATATATATATATATATATATACACATACATACAAAACATAAGATTATAATAGGCATATGTGCTGGTAGTTATTCATACACATAATATGCATCTATATAATATAATATCCATTCATAAGGTTAACCATAAGGTTACCCATGAGATGATGTATAGTTTATACTTATTCGCTGGTAGATTTACATACACATAATATGCATCCATTTGATCTAGAGTGTACACTATTCATAATGTATCTGAACATATGTAAATGTGTGAATGTATCCATTCATATTATTACTCATGATGTGGAATACACAATACTTTTATAATTTATAGTTTATATTTTATAGTGTGGATATCTCACTGGGAAAGCTTGTCTCTGGTATCATATATAATTCCTACTGGTTTGAATACACATTTACCTTATTTGACATTTGTCTCTAATGGTGGTTAAAAATAACAACAATAATAATAATAATGAATGGGGAAAATATTCCTTTATTGAAATGCACTGGTAGTAGTGAGATATAGATGCAAGACCCTCTGTTTCATATCCTCCATTTAGTATAAAGTTAGGGATGTATAGACCCCATATCCTCTAAATTATATGACCAGAAAGGAATAAAGATGCTTACCTCAATGATATGAAATTTAAATGCAGAGTGTAAAGCTCAGTGCTTCTCTCTATGAGGCAAAAATGGACTCTCACTCAGCACTGTGATGTCACTGTTACTAAAAGACAATTGTAAATAAAGAAATAAAAGAAAAAATCTTAAATTATGTCACGGTTGCTTGAAAACATTTGTAAATAAATAGTGAAAAATATATATATATACATATATATATACATACATGCATATATACATACAGTGGATATAAAAGTCTACACACCCCTGTTAAAATGTCAGGTTTCTGTGCTGTAAAAAAATGAGACAAAGATAAATCATTTCAGAACTTTTTCCACCTTTAATGTGACCTATAAACTGTACAACTCAATTGAAAAACAAACTGAAATCTTTTAGGTGGAGGGAAGAAAAATAAAAAATAAAAATAATTTGCTTGCATAAGTCTGCACACCCTCTTATAACTGGGGATGTAGCTGTGTTTAGAATTTAGCAATCACATTCCAAATCGTGTTCAATAGGAGTCAGCATACACCTGCCATCATTTAAAGTGCCTCTGATTAACCCCAAATAAAGTTCAGCTGCTCTAGTTGGTCTTTCCTGAAATTTTCTTAGTCGCATCCCACAGCAAAAGCCATGGTCCACAGAGAGCTTCCAAAGCATCAGAGGGATCTCATTGTTAAAAGGTATCAGTCAGGAGAAGGGTACATAATAATTTCCAAGGCATTAGATATACCATGGAACACAGTGAAGACAGTCATCATCAAGTGGAAAAAATATGGCACAACAGTGACATTAGCAAGAACTGGAGCTCCCTCCAAAATTGATGAAAAGATAAGAAGAAAACTGGTCTGGGAGGCTACCAAGAGGCCTACAGCAACATTAAAGGAGCTGCAGGAATATCTGGCAAGTACTGGCTGTGTGGTACATGTGACAACAATCTCCCGTATTCTTCATATGTCTGGGCTATGGGGTAGAGTAGCAAGACGAAAGCCTTTTCTTAGAAAGAAAAACATCCAAGCCAGGCTACATTTTGCAAAAACACATCTGAAGTCTCCCAAAAGCATGTGGGAAAAGGTGTTATGGTCTGATGAAACCAAGGTTGAACTTTTTGGCCATAATTCCAAAAGATATGTTTGGCGCAAAAACAACACTGCACATCACCAAAAGAACACCATACCCACAGCGAAGCATGGTGGTGGCAGCATCATGCTTCGGGCTGTTTTTCTTCAGCTGGAACTGGGGCCTTAGTTAAGATAGAGGGAATTATGAACAGTTACAAATACCAGTCAATATTGGCACAACACCTTCAGGCTTCTGCTAGAAAGCTGAACATGAAGAGGAACTTACATCCAAATCAAAAAAGGAATGGCTTCACCAGAATAAGATTAACGTTTTGGAATGGCCCAGCCAGAGCCCAGACCTGAATCCGATTGAAAATCTGTGGGGTGATCTGAAGAGGGCTGTGCACAGGAGATGCACTCGCAATCTGACAGATTTGGAGTGTTTTTGCAAAGAAGAGTGGGCAAATCTTGCCATGTCAAAATATGCCATGCTGATAGACTCATACCCAAAAAGACTGAGTGCTGTAATAAAATCAAAAGGTGCTTCAACAAAGTATTAGTTTAAAGGTGTGCATACTTATGCAACCATATTATTTTATTTTTATATTTTTTCTTCCCTCTACCTAAAAGATTTCAGTTTGTTTTTCAATTGAGTTGTACAGTTTATAGGTCACATTAAAGGTGGAAAAAGTTCTGAAATGATTTATCTTTGTCTCATTTTTTTACAGCTCAGAAACCTGCCATTTTAACAGGGGTGTGTAGACTTTTTATATCCACTGTATATACATACATATATATATATATATATATATATATATATATATATATATATATATATGTATATATATATACATATATATATATATTGTGATCAGGATGGCCGCATATAGCGGTGGTTTCTTGAATGAAGGGCTGATACCGGCTTGAAAGTGCAGCAAATAGGTTTATTTGAAGAAAGAAATAACAGCGGTAGCCGTAGCTCTGCTTAAAAAAAACAATTACTTCTCCGCGAGGTGGGAGAATGCCACCTTGTGGCCAGGTTGTAGACAGTCCTTTAACTTGGGTAGTGCCACCTTGTGGCCAGGAAATAAACAGTCTCTTTACAGGTGAGGGTCCCAGCGAGATTAGGTCGCCCTCTTCAGCAACCTCTGGGACACCGCTCCACTCTGGGTCACAGCTCCGCTCTCTGGGACACAGCTCCTCTCTTGCTCTGTGGGACACAGCTCCTCTCTCGCTCTGTGGGACACAGCTCCTCTCTCGCTCTGTGGGACACAGCTCCTCTCTCTCGCTCTGTGGGACACAGCTCTCCTCTCTCGCTCTGTGGGACACAGCTCTCCTCTCTCGCTCTGTGGGACACAGCTCTCCTCTCTCGCTCTGTGGGACACAGCTCTCCTCTCTCGCTCTGTGGGACACAGCGCTCCTCTCTGGGACACAGCGCTCCTCTCTGGGACACGGTTGCGGGTGAAGCATAGGGCCCGCCTGTCTCTCCCGTATGCTTCACCCCAGGGACCCTTGCATACACAAACTCACTTGTATTAACTTCTCTTTATCTTCACTTCTTCCCTGGGGCATAATACTTCAGCAACAACCGTGCCTAGGCCTTTAAGGCAAACTCTGCCTGGGATTCCTCACTAATCCCCTTCACTTACGTGGCTTCCTTGTGACTTCTCCTCCTGAGTCTGAAGTCAATCTTCCAGCTCACACGACTTGCTGTAGTCCCCGTTCTCCCAGTAACAGTCACTTGGCGATCCTTTACAGGGTAGTTCACAACTTCACTGTATTTCCACACCAGATCACCTTCCACTCTGTGCTTGCTTCTCTCAGCAGCACAGCTGCCCAGGGCCTAGTCAGCCCCACCCCCCCTTTCCATGTCTGCTTTCCAGTCTTTTAAAGGGGAGTTGCTCCAATTAGGAGTTCTTCAGAAGTTTTAACTCCTTCACTTCTGACAAGAACTCACACTCCACTTGCTTGTCATCACTTCCAAGGAGCAAACGATCACAATATATATATATATATATATATATATATATATATATATATATATATATATAGATTGTACATACATATATGTCTTATAAAAAAGATCAGATGATCAGTGAAAGGACAAAAGTATGAATAAGAAAATAATACAAAAGATTAGCGATACAATGCAAGAAATAGTTCAGGGGCTATGGGCTGTCAGGTCTTGGTGAGTATAAAAGCTGCTAAGTCTATATCCTGGTTTAATCCATATGGTTCCAATGTTCCTAAAGTGTGGATCCATTTGCCAATAGTCTGTTTCCTCTTCTTCTTTCTGTTTTAACATGTTCTACAACTTGTACTGTTACTCCTTTCATTTGTTTATTGTGTTCTTTTGTCATATGGGCTGAGAAGCCATTGGTGAGAGTGCTCTTGGACACATGGTAGATGTGTTCACGAAATCTCTCTTTTAAGCATCTCTTTGTGCGTCCCACAAATTGAAAGGCCCCAATGGCAGGTGATCACATATATAACAAAGTTTGTATTACAGTTGGTAAGTTGGTGAATTTTCAATTCCTTCTTTTTCTTAGTTGATCTAATGATGTCCCTCTCACTTTTCTTTAGATACGGACATGTGCTGCATCTTTTAGTACTGCATCTATATGTACCGGTGGTATTCCTAT
Source organism: Discoglossus pictus (assembly GCA_027410445.1). Lineage (NCBI taxonomy): Eukaryota > Metazoa > Chordata > Amphibia > Anura > Alytidae > Discoglossus > Discoglossus pictus. The sequence goes on along the minus strand of CM050170.1, from coordinate 107,173,912 downwards.
TCAGGAATGTTTGTTTTGTCTGCTTCTTAAGGCACCTTAAATCACTCTGTGCTAAGACATTCTTAAAATTGGAGTTTCTCCTGAAGGTAACTGATGGAACATCTGGTAATACATTCTTGAGTAATGGATCCTCCATAAAAATGGGCCATTGTTTTTTTAAACTCGCAGTTATCTTGTTCGTGGCCCCATTGAATTTTGTCAGAAACCTGCAGTCGTTATTCCCTTTTAGAGTTCGTTGTTTCTTCTTAATAAGATCTTTTCTATTGTGATTGCAGGACTTTTCTTTAGCTTCTTTTACCACTTTTGGATCATAACCTTTATCCAGAAATTTCTTAGTAAGCCCTATACTTTCTTGATCGAAGTCTATTAATGTTGTGCAGTTTCTCCTGATCCTCCTGAACTGACCAAATGGTATGTTCTTAATCCACTTTCGATCGTGACCGCTACTGGCATGGAGAAACCCATTTGTATCAGTAGGTTTAGTATAGGGAGTAGAAGAAACATGCCCTTCTTTCCTTATCAAGACAATGTCCAAGAATGGTATTGAATTTTTATCTGAATTCATGGTGAAAGACAAGTTCATATTGTTTTTATTAACGTATTTCAGGAAATTATCTTTCTCTTTGGTATCATGTTCTTCCCATATGATCAAGATATCGTCAATATATATTTTCCAACTGATTATATTTGTGTTGTACGGGTTGTTATTCCAAATAAAGGTAACTTCCCATAAGCCCATGTAGATGTTGGCGAAATTAGGGGCAAATTTTGTGCCCATGGCCGTTCCTTTAATTTGGAGGAAAAAGTTCTCTTCAAACATAAAGTAATTGTGTTTAATATGAATGAGATAAAAACAGTAATGAAATGTGACTATGATGGGTCAAGTATTCCTTGCAAATCAAGTGCTCTCCTTACTGCAGCTTTACCCAGGTCTTGGGGGATAGAGGTATAGAGTGATGCGACATCCTATAGGAGTCCTTCCAACTCATGTCTTCCATCACCTCCAATATATGTAGCGTATCTCTTGTATATGATCTGAGTTTTGTAGCGATGGGTTTTAGGAAGCTATCTACATATTCAGATAACCTCTCCGTCAGGGATCCAATACCTGATATGATGGGTCTACCAGGTGGATTCATTTGGTTCTTGTGGATTTTAGGAAGGTGGTACATAGCAGACTTTTTGGGGAATTATATATCTAAAAATTCAAGTTATTTGTTGTTCAAGATTCCTATGTTGCCATAGAGATATTGCCTTTGTAGATCTTTAAGAATTCTTCAGTTGGATCTTTTTCTAATCGTTGGTATGTCTCTGCGTCTCCTAAAAGATTGTATGATTCTTGGATGTATAGTGTGCGGTCTTGAATCACTATGCCACCCCCTTTATCAGCTTGTCTTATAACAATTGAAAGATCTTCTTTTAATTCTTTTAAGGATTCTCTTTCTCTCCTATTTAAGTTGGATCTCACAATGTGGTTTTTTTCAAATCATGTCAAACTCTTTAATCATGAGGTTCTTGAAAACCGGTATATACTGTCCTTGGGACTGTACCGGATAGAAAATAGATGTGGGTTTATACTGAGAGTGAAGGACAGGATCAGCAGGAGGTTCCATGTATTGGCTCAATTCAATATTTCCAAAATTTCCGATATCCTCAATCTCTTCAGTCAAAGATTCATCCAAATGGCTATTGGATCCTTGTAATTCATGTAGGGCGAGTAAGGTCTTGATATCTTTTGAATCAAGTTGGACATCAACATCTGGTTCTCTTGGTACAATAATATTTTGTTTACTTCCCCTTGTGTCAGAGGGTCAGTTTTCTGATGAATTTGTTAAGGTCCACAAAAAGTTCAAAGGAGTTAGGTTCAGCATCTGGAGCAAATGATAAGCCCCTCTTGAGAAGGTTGCTCTCCCATGGGCTTTGAATTCTTTAAGACATTTTAAAAATCTTTACTGTGTCTGACTCCTTTTTGTTTTTTGCGCTTGAATGATTCTTCCTCCTCTCTTCCCTCTCCTAGTTCTTGACTTAGTCTGCTTTTGTTTCTCAACGTCCTCATAGATAAGGGTACCCCCTGAACAACTGGTGTTCTCTGGGTTAGTTGGAGTTTCCTCTCTGATACTAAAAAAAGACTGAATCAGATGTCTGAAATGATGGTACTGGAGGTAATGATAGTCTCCTATTGGACGGTGGGCATATTCTTTCCTCTGATGGATGGTGATTCTTCTTGTGGTTTGGTACTAGGCATTTATCTCTTGTGCTCTGCTTTATGGCCAGGGAGGAGGAGGCTGATCCTTGATATATGTCCCTTTTAGATTTGTCTTTTCTGTTCTGATTACAGATAGGCTGTCGCTGGTGTGTGGTATTGAACTTGCTCAATGATCTAACAATAGGACATTGTCTTTAAGACTTCCAGTTATCCCTGGGGGTTACTTTTTTCCCAAAGTGATCTTTGTTGTGGGTTTTATTGTATGTATATCCTTCTTTGTAATCTTGGAGGTCTCTATTGAACTTATCTCACTTTCTATCGTATATATCTTTCTGCAATCTTGCTTTATCGATATAGGATCTGTACTTGTACAAATTAGTCATGATTGATATTTATAGTTGGCCCCTTCCTGGGTTCGCTAGCAGATTGCAGATTCAAATGGTATCAGAACCTACTTTGTGAACCAATATTCAAGATAAAAAAGTACAGGGTTGCATGACCCTGTAATACTCTGTAGCACACTATTTATTTACAAATGTTTTCAAGTGACAGTGACATAATTAAAAAAAAATAATCTTTTTTTTCTTTCTTTCTTTACAATTGTCTTTTAGTAACAGTGACATCACAGTGCTGTTTTGGTGCTATTTAAGGCCAGAACAGTGCCTATACATTTTTGCCTCATAGAGAGAATCACTGAGCTTTACTCTCTGCATTTGAATTTCATATCATTGAGGTAAGCATCTTTATTCCTTGCTGGCCACATAATTTGGAGGATCTGGGGTTTATACATCCCTAAGTTTACACTAAATGGAGGATATCAAACAGAGGGTCTTGCAGCTATATCTCACTACTACCAGTGCATTTCAAAGAAGGAATATTTGTATGTGCATTTTTTCTCCATTCATTATTATTATTATTATTGTTATTTTAACCACCATTAGAGACAAACGTCAAAGAAGGTAAATGTGTATTAAAACCAGTAGGAATTATATATGATACTAGATTACTTCCCAGAGACAAGCTTTCAGTGAGATATCACCCTTAGGGAGACTAATCCCTAAGTGTCATTTGAATAAACAAAAAAACAAATTGCGGTGCTCAATCAAACAAACTAACCTTAATAGGTTAGTTCTGTGGACATAATAACTCACTCTGAGAGCAACTGCTTTTAGCTCACTTGTACCCTTCACAGGGAGAAATATCCTGTAGTATATCAGTATATTTTATTATTGTTACTATTACTATTATTTCTATATGTAACTGTTATGTTATGGCCTTGCATAGATCCCGATTCAATTGCAAGCCTGCATCTCGCGGGATGTAGGCCATATGTCTGCAGGCATGCTGCGGCTCCCGTTCCTCTCCAAATCTGGAGCAATTCAATTGAACAAGGCCTCAAGTTATTGGCCGAAGCCTCAAGCCCGTAAACCAATCCCGCGGCCGCAAACTGTTAATGGGCTCGCCAAGAGGCAATCCGCTGTTACGATCCAATCACAGTATAACATAGTGTGACGCAGGCCTCTCAGCTAATAGAAGACAGTCTAGCCGCAGATGATTGACAGAGTGAGATTATAAAGTTGCGTTCCACCTGCCCATGCATTGACTGTGTTGTATTTTCTTCCTAAGTAGCAAGCAGGTCCCGGAGTTGGAGGTTTTTCAGTGAGAGAGTAGGCAATTAGTGAGAATGGTAAATTGCGGTTTCTATTATACTATTTACAATTTTACTCTTAATCCTTGTTTACACATATTTACAGATTACACATAATAGCAACACACATAATTTAAAGAACACACATAGAGACACATAGAGCTAGGTCACTCCATACACCAACCCCCATCCCATCCCCCAACAGTTATTAAATACATAGAATACACACATTTTTTATTGTGATGGAGCAGAGGAAGATGTGAAGGAGGAGGTGACGGAGGAGAAGGAGGAGGAGTTGGAGGTGGAGGAGCAGGAGGAGAGTGGAGAGGAGGAGGTGGGTGGTGGCAGGGCGGCCCAAGCACCAGGCACATTTAGACAAGGGCAGAGAGGGAGGGGCAAGAGGCTATGGGTAAGTTATATATCAGTTATTCTGTTGCCTCAATAGGCTTCAAATGAATCCTCCATGATTAGTAAAAAGAATTACCCCAAATTTACTAATACCTTATGGATAATTTTTTTTTTTTCAATTTCAATAATTTCATTTATTTAGCCTTAATATGTAAGAACATATTTTCTAATCCTTCATTAGTTATTTGGCTTTTTCTTTAAACGAATATATATAATCAGATTTTATATATCGTATATACTCGAGTATAAGCTGACCCGAGTATAAGCCGAGACACCCATTTTACCACAAAATACTGGGTAAAATGAGTGACTCGAGTATAAGCCGAGTGTAGGAAATGTGCTGCCCTGTGTCCCTCTTGTGCCCTCTGTGTCCCCCTCTCTCTCCGTGTCTCTTCCCCCCTCCCTTATCACCCTCCTCAACCCTACTCCTCAACCTCCCTGCTCATCCTCAACCTCCCTCCTCAACCCCCCATCCTCATCCTCAAACCCCCTCCTCAACCTCAACCCCCCCTGCTCAACCCCCTCATCCTCTCTCCTCAACCCCCTCATCCTCTCTCCTCAACCCCTCCTCCTCAACCCCCCCATCCTCAACCCCCCCATCCTCATCCTCAACCCCCCCATCCTCATCCTCAAACCCAATCCCCCTCCTCAACCTCAACCCCCCTCAACCCCCTTTCTCCACCTAAACCCCCCTAGATACCTCCCCCCTCACTTACCTGCTTGTGCTCCGGCCTCCGCTCCTTGACCCATCACATGCGCGTCGAGTCATTAGCATATATCGGGTGCCGGGTATCGGGTTTAGGTGGAGGAGTGGGGTTGAGGGGGGTTTAGGTTGAGGAGGGGGGAGGGAAAGAGACACGGGGGGTAGAGAGACACACGGGGGGTTAAAAACACATGGGGGTTAGAGAGACACGGGGGGTGAGAGTAACTCGTATAAGCCGAGGGGGCCCTTTTTTGCCTTAAAAAAGGGCTGAAAAACTCGGCTTATACTCGAGTATATACGGTACTACCGGCACCCGGTATATGCTAATGACGCGGCACGCATGTGCCGTCACATGCACGCTGGGGTCAAGACGGAGCAGAGGCCGGAGAAGAAACAGGTAAGTGAGGGGGAGGTATTTAGAGGGGAGAAAGTGAGGAGGGGGTTGATGAGGAGGAGGGGGGTTGAGGTTGAGGGGGGGTGAGGAGGGAGGTTGAGGAGGGGGGTTGAGGAGGAGGGAGGTTGAGGGAGGTTGAGGAGGGGGGTTGAGGAGGAGGGAGGTTGAGGGAGGGTGAGGAGGGAGGTTGAGGAGGGGGGTTGAGGTTGAGGGGGGGTGAGGAAGGGGATGAGGATGGGGGGGTTGAGGATGAGGATGTTGAGGATGGGGGGCTGAGGGGGGGTTGAGGAGGGGGGGTTGAGGAGTGAGGTTAAAGAGGAAGGATGAGGTTGAGGAGGGGCTTGAGGATGAGGAGGGGCTTGAGGATGAGGAGGGAGGTTGAGGATGAGGAGGGAGGTTGAGGATGAGGAGGGAGGTTGAGGATGAGGAGGGAGGTTGAGGATGAGGAGGGAGGTTGAGGTTATGGAGGGGGGATGAGGTTGAGGAGGGGGTTGAGGAGGGAGGTTAAGAATGAGGAGGGGGGTTGAGGAGGGTGATAAGGGAGGGGGGAAGAGACACAGGGAAGGGAGAGGGGAGGAGAGACACGGGATAGAGAGGGGGGACACAGGGGGCAGCACATTTCCCACCCTCGGCTTATACTCGAGTCACTCATTTTACCCAGTATTTTGTGGTAAAATAGGTGCCTCGGCTTATACTCGGATCGGCTTATACTCGAGTATATACGGTATATATGCTTAAAAAGAAACGTTGATTTTTGCATAAATACCCCCCCAAAAAATGCATGATGATTCACCCTGATGAGTGAAGCTAAACTGCTTCACGAAACGTGTGTCAGGCATCTTATGACATCATTAGGGAGCGCCTAGGCATCTCAGGACTCTGTGAGCAGTGTCCCATGCTGCCAGACCACACTAACATAATTTTATGCATATAAACACATCATTTCAAATCACACTAATGTTAAAGCTTCTGAATCCACTGATCTTTATAGCTTATAAGGAATATCTGATCCATATGGGTTTTTTTACGTGCTCAAATATCAGAAAAATATCCTCATTTGAAAATAAGGAAAAGATAATGGTAGTAGTTAATTTTTACTAATCATGAGGTTAGAAACAGATTAAGCTTTTCTTTGTTCTTAAAGTATATCTTATATATAGAAGAGATTGAATTTCTACCACTATATTACAATAGGAGTGAAGGTAAAGCAAACAAGTGGAACAAATATACAATATATACCTTTTATAGACTAATATGACATACTAAATATAAAATAATAGAATGGGAGAAGTGTACGCAGATGTTTATGCTTTACAGGCTGTCCTACCAGAGGCTATTTCAAGTCCTCACACTGGTCAATTATTCTTGACTGCTTAGTTCTTAAAGGGCCAATACCCCAAAATGGAAAGTATACGTTTTTTACTGAGGAAATTCGATGGAAACAGGAAGTTATCACTCTCACCCGCTGCTGGTAGAAATTAGTGATTTAGCCTTTTCCAGGATGTGGCAAGTTTTAGATCCAGTATATCTAAGTTTTATGACAGCCACCTGGCTATAAGTATGTAATCACCCTATCTAATTAATAGATGTTCCTATTTCAGCCACACCCATTTCTGAAAGGTACATAAAATCAAGCATACAACCACATAATCTCTATACATTGGTAGGTCAATGGGTAATACTGAAGAGCTCAATTAATTTCAACATGACAATGTCATAGGATGCCACCTTCCCAACAAGTCAGTTCAGCAAACTTTTACCTTGTGTCCTCTGGAAAGGTGAATCATACTTCACTATCTGGCAGACAAATCTGTGATTTGCAGATTCAGGAGAATGCTACCTGCCTGAATAAAAAGTGGCAATTGTAAAGTTTGTGTGGGAGGAATAATGGTTGGGGGTGTTTTTTTTGTAGGGTAGGCTAGAGCCCTTAGTTCCAGTGAAGGACAATCTTAATGTTACAGCATACAACTAGAGCATTGTGTGCTTCCAACTTTGTGGTAATAATTTGAAGAAGGCTCTTCCTGTTTTAGTATCACAATGCTCCCATATGTGTTGCATGTCTTGTGCATTAAACCATATATAATACATTTGTACTGTTACAACTACCTTTTAAGGTATGACAGAGACTACATGTGTTAAGAAGAAACTTTACAACTGGGGATATATACAGAACTCAATTATAATAATTAAGAAATTAAATATAGAACACCTTATTTGATAACTAAGCATACTTCACAATCTCATATATGCAATAACACATTACAAAAGCACTGGCAATTTGTATTAAGGGGTGGGCATCTTAGTTACCTAAATACAAATAACACAGGTGCCAATTCTCATAGTAAAACTATACACCATGTATAACGTCTTCCAAATCTGTAGCGAGACATTTTCTAATTAAAGTAAAACAATTAATAGTGCTCGCAAATACTTGTAGACACTAGAAACATAATATTATTAGAGCACAGTCGTGATCTACTAGTTAGTGTTCTCTCAAACATGATAGTGAGGTAAGAAGCCTCCAATATAATACTGATATAAGAAGTCTCAAATGTTATAATAACCTAAGAATACTTCTATGTAATAGTAATCTAAGAAGTCTCCAGTGTGTTAGTGATCTAAGAATCATTCAATGTAATAGTGATCTAGGAAGTCTTCAATTTGAAACTGATGCAAGAAGTCTCCAATATAAGAGAGTTAACCTCCTTAGCGGTATGGCCGTGACAGTACCCAAGTGTTAAATCGGTACACTCAGGGGTCAGACTGCTTTGTTCCACCCCTCCTGCTCCTACATTTAACTTTTTTATATATATTATAGTGGCCCCATCTCCCCCTCCAGCCCCTGCAGCATATCAGTCTTTTCTAAACAAAGAGTGAAAAAAAGTTGTTATATAAAAAAAAAAAATCACAAACAAGTCACTAAAACCGTTAACATGTTAGTAGGGAATCAAAAAGCGAAAACATGCATGATGCCAAAGAGAGAGAAACAAATTAACTTCTAATCAAAGCTCAAAATAAGAAAGGAGATCTCCAAATTGAATCTAAGAAAGGTGGCGTCTTCACTGTGAAAATTACAATTAAGCAGAACTCCTGGGTACGTTATCTGATTTAGAAGTTTTATTGTTACTATAACATATCCTACAATCAGAGCATACAAATAGACTTATCTAACATACAAAATAAAGTTTTTTTTTTAACATTTCCAACATTCAAAACAGGCACTTTTCTTCTGTGTGAATATTCTGATATCAAATAGTAGGTGAGCTGCTAGAATATTTCCCACATTCAAAGCATGAGAATGGTCCTAATCCTTTGTGAATCCCATTATGTTCAGTAAAACATAAGTGTTGTTGGAAACATTTTTCACACCCAAATGTTACTTCTCATCATATGTTCACTTGGATATGCTTTGACAGTGAAACATGTAGAAATTGTCTTGCTCCAGGTAGAATTTTCTTATCAATCTTGAAATTTTTAATTCCGAGACATTTCCTACTATCTGAAATTACAAAACAGTCGTTCTCATGTGTGAATTTTCTTATGAGACTTTAAATTTGATCTCTGATTGAAACATTTCCCACATTCAGAACATGAAAATGGTCTTTCTCCGGTGTGCGTTCTCTTATGATCATTAAGTGTTGATGTCTGACTGAAACATTTCCCGCATTCAGAACATGAAAATGGTCTTTCTCCTGTGTGAGTTCTCTTATGATCATTGAGTGTTGATGCTAGACTGAAAAATTTTCCACATTCAGAACATGCAAATGGTCTTTCTCCTGTGTGCGTTTTCTTGTGTATATAGAGATGTGATTTTGAACTAAAACATTTCCCACATTCAGAACATGAAAATGGTCTTTCTCCTGTGTGCATTCTCTTATGATCATTGAATTTTGAGGCCTGACTGAAACATTTGCCACATTCAGAACATGCAAATTGCCTTTCTCCTGGGTGCGTTTTCTTGTGTATATAGAGATGTGATGTTGAACTAAAACATTTCCCACATTCAGAACATTTAAATGGTTTTTCTCCTGCGTGTGTTCTCTTATGATCATTGAGTGTTGTGGTCCTTCTGAAACATTTGCCACATTCAGGACATGCAAATGGCCTTTCCCCTGTGTGAGTTCTCTTGTGCACATTGAGTTGTGAAGTGAAACTAAAACATTTGCCACATTCAGAACATGATCTTTCTCCTGTATGAATTCTCTTATGAGCATTGAGAATGTAGGTGTTACTAAAAACTTTTCCACATTCAGAACATGAAAATGGTCTTTCTCCTGTGTGGGTTCTTTTATGTACATTGAGAGCTGTATTGCCACTGAAACATTTCCCACATTCAGAACATGAAAATGGTCTTTCTCCTGTGTGAGTTCTGTTATGATCTTTGAGATGTGAGGCCTGGCTGAAACATTTCCCACATTCAGAACAAGCAAATGGTTTTTCTCCTGTGTGAATTCTCTTATGTCTATTGAGACTTGATGATTCACTGAAACATTTTCCACATTCAGAACATGCAAATGGTTTTTCTCCTGTGTGAATTCTCTTATGTTTATTGAGATTTGACACTCCACTGAAACATTTCCCACATTCAGAACATGGAAATGTTTGTTCTCCTCTGTGAATTCTCTTATGTCTATTGAGACTTGATGATTCACTGAAACATTTCCCACATTCAGAAAGTATATATGTTTGTTCTTCTCTGTGAGGTCTCTCTTTAGAATTGAGGTCTGTGTGTGTGCTGCAACACTTCTCATCATCTGAACAACCATATGGATTATCTCCTGTATGAACTCCCATAAGATTTGCATTCCTGGTAAACCCTTTACTGCAATTAAAATATGCAAAGGATGTTTCTCCTCTGTGTTGTGTTACACCAGTTTGATGTGCGTCCATATAACCATTTGAAACTCTGAAATCTTCCCTTACACAATCTGGTGAAAGAAGCAAAATATGGTGATCTTCACACATATTAATGATCATGGAATCTGTTGGAAACAAAAACATCCAGAGTAAAGAATTTTAAAATGTTAAAAATAGTAATAACATACTTTTCAATGAAAATGTTCAGTTCTTATTTATAAATGGAACAAACTAAAACCAGATTTATAAATATTTTGGGATTTGTTTTTGCATTTCTAGTTAGCTTACCCATATTAATAGATCTTGGATTCTCTATTACTCCCCTTTTGTATCAGTAGCAAGGTTATGGAGGTCATTAACTATGGGTTCCCTGTATTTCCCCTAGTCCATTAATGGTAATGTATTTTTAGAATTATGGGTAGGTTTAGGGTATACAATTATGGCTCATATAGATCTAGACAATACTTATTTTATGTGTATTGTATATTTCAGTTTATATTTTAATAACATTTGGTTTGAGAGAAGGACTGGGAAAGTGATGGAAGGAAACCATTACAGTAAGGTTTTTAACTGTATGGAGAATATAAATACAGTATATTTTATGTTTCATATTTGATGTTTTATGGGTAATTTGCAATGTTATTGAGTATGTATTTTCTATTTTTATCCCCCCCTTCTTTCTCCATATTGAATTCTGTATTCTGCAATATTCATATATAGCCACTAGAGGGTGCACAATGTGGAGAGAACAATCTCACCATTGTGTTGGAAGAGACTGGAGGATCAGCTGTACAAATGTGATGACGTCACAGACATAGTGTAAGGTCATATGACAAACGCAGCGACGTCATCACGCAGGAGGCCACTGCAGGGGATATAAGGACATAGGAGCTTTTAATCTGGCAAGTACTGTTACCAACATTACATGTATGGATTTTAATTATATATTTTTTTATATGCCATCACTGAGGAAGCCCTTATAGTGGGTGAAAAGCGTTTGATATTATTTATATTATTTGTTCTATTGTTGGTTTTATATATATATTTTTATCTGTGGATTTTTGTTATTTACAAACTTTTTAACCCATTTGTTTGTACTGTATACATCTGGGTACATACCGTGCAATAAATATGATAGAAACAAACGTTTGATGAGCCAGTGTGTTTTTATTGCCATCTCCATTGGCAGCCACAGCAAATACAAGAGACTGGGGGTATAAATATATAAATATATAAATATATATATATATATATATATATATATATGTGTGTTTTTTTTTTTTTTTTTATCCATTGCTTGGTTTGCTATATACACTACATAGTAGTATTGATATCAGCATTGCCTGCAAGACAATCAGGAGGCAGATACCACATGGATTACATCTATCCTCTGCAAATTGGGAACTTGGTGTATGCTGTATCCAAAAGGTACTCCCCTGGAGCCATTTAGATACTGCATTCCTTTGAGGTTACTAAATGTGAGTGATAAATTGTACATCTTAGTTGTTTAAGTGACTATCAAGTGTTCATATTGCACAAGGAGGTTTTGCGCTGTCTCTTCCCCTACCCTTCTTCTAAAAAATAATCTGCAGCTAATACATGGCCTGTTTTATCAGATTGTTATAAAACTCATTAGGAATATACAGCATATTCTAACAATGTACAAAAAAAACTACAACATGAGGAACTGGAATGTCTCCTAAGTGCAGTGTGAGATTTTATTCCCTGATATATATAAATAGGGTTGTCTAAAGAAACAATCAATAAAAAGTAGAATATAACCTAATATAAAATTACCTAAAAGTACATAATCAAAACACTGAAAAATGGTTGAAGAATCCCATTAAAATCTCTCAATTTGAGAACTTGTAGAGCAGTCATGTTATGGCCCACACAAAAAGAGTTTATTATCCACTCAACTTGAAAAATATAATCTGTTTAAACAGTTTATTAATTGCAAAACAATTGTATGACATATGCAGCATCTTGGCTGACCTGCACCTAATGGTGGTAAAACGAGTATATACGCTCTGAGAACATCAGACAAGACATACGAGTTGTAAGACTAGTAGACTAAGCTTATAAGGAGAATGCAAACTGCTTTTCTACAAATGGCCCCACATATTTTCTGTTAAGTATTATATGACTGGAGAAACCTGATTGGGACACTCAGTTTAAGGTAAAAGGTATCTGACTGTGAGAACATTGCATTCAAATGTTTTTAAGAGCCTCAGTCATTTTATGTGACCTGTAAACCCAGGAATTAAGAGAATCTGAATTAAAAAATAAAATATATATCTCAACAATTGAAATGCAGCTTCTAAATAAGAAAATGTTTAAATCACGTAATGGTGATTAGAGCAGTATTTTAAATTAACTGTTAGTTTATGGGTAAGGAGGTCAATCCATCCATAAACCACAATGGAAACCACACAAACAACTGAATGGCATGTGTGAGTGGCTTGATGTAGAATGATGCCACACACTGGAAAGGATATTTAAGTCTTGGTGTTCAACCTATCAACCCCTGATGATACGTCAAAGGGACACCGGCAGCCCAACAGGAAGTTGGGTTCATCTTACAGAGCATAAAAAAACTCTACATTGTACTAGACTTTTTCACTATAGTAAATCCTCCCAGAGATGTAAAGAATGTGTGACCCAATATGCTAGTTTGATACTTAATGAAGATGTGAGAGGGGCTATCACTGAATTACAAGATTGGGGTCATTGCTTTGACCACCACGGGAACAGAGAAGAAGATTGTGATTCTAATTAGCACACAAAGCAGTTGAATAGATAACAGGAGCTGCTCATTTGCATGAAATACAAATACCACTACATTTCTTGGAGATAATTAACTGTAGAAAAAATGTATAATACAATATATAGTCAGTTTTTTGTGCTCTTTAAGAACAACCTAAAAATAGATTTTTGGGTGATAGCGTCTTCTAAATGTGTTGAAATGTAACATCAGACTGTAAATTATTTTGTGGAAATACTGAAATGCTAAGAAAGGGCAAATTCAGTGACTCAAAATGGTTAAGAGTCTTGGCTTCTAATTATAGTAAATTATAGTATGGTCATTGTTATAGAAAGGAAAATGTAACTCTTAATGAAGATAAATATTTGAAAATTTTAGGAAATATATGGACCTGACTTTATGATCCATTTATCTTGATACACAAATATGTGAAGCTCCATTAATAGGAGAAATTATGAATACAATTTAAACTGTAAATAAATTAAAAGAAAAGTAAAGTTGGGCATTTTAATCATATATTATATGGAAAACTCATCACACTCATGTGTTTAATATTCACTCACATATGGTTATACTGAAATCGATACACCCAGATACCAAGGGATAATTGTCAATTACTGTTAATGATCACCTTTTTGAAAAAATAACAGACTATGCTATTGGTCAGTCATTGATTGACTGGAAAAAATATAAACTTCAATGTTTGTGTACTGTAACAAAATGCATTTTTTCATATAAAGTACATTTATTACCCATGGTTCTAAAGTACACCAGAGCTGAAACATCTTAAATGTCTTTAATTAGTTTTATATCTCACCTTCACTGCTATTTACAGGAATTTCCTCTTTCTGAACCTGTTGGTGACTCCTCATATCTCGTTCTGCTGCTTGGTCAAAATGTGAGACAAACGAAGACCTCACATGTCCTATATAAATATAAACAAACTAATTAAAATTTCTTCATCCCTTTTGTATCTTCAGAACTGTCTAGATTTATCTGGCGGTTTCTTCTGTAATGATTTGAGCTCTTTGCTGGTTCTGCCCATTTTCCATAAAACACACGTCCTTTCAAGAAGAATGATCTATGGATCCATGAAGACTCTGGGGTGTAAGAAATCCAAACCAGGCAAATCTTATATCACTAAACACAACTGCTTGTGGTGCTTGAGAAGAAGAGGTGGAGCCATCTTCATAATCATATAAATCATATAACAAACGTGTCTTTCCAGTAGGACTCCTCATGTAGTGAGCTGTAATGTGCTGCAGTATTATTTCTATATGTTACTGATGGAATTTGTCCATAAGCTCTGAGTCTCTGCCCCCGTGTAACTCATAAACCTGTCACTCACCTGCACAGCACTGAGGCACCGCCCCCTTGTCACTTATACACTTGTAAACATCTGCACAGCTCTAAGTCTCTGCTCCCTTGTGACACCATTCACTCACCTGCATAGCTCTTGGTCTCTGCCACCTTGTGACACATACACCTGTCACTCACCTGCAAAGCTGAGTCTCCTCCTTTGTGACTCATACACCTTCACTCACCTGCAAAGCTCTGAGTCTCTGCTCCCTTGTGTCTCATACACCATTCACTCACCTGCATAGCTCTTAGTATCTGCCCCCTTGTGACACATACACCTGTCACTCACCTTCAAAGCTGAGTCTCCTCTCCTTTGTAACTGATACACCTGTCACTCAGCTGCAAAGCTCGGAGTCTCCCCTCCCCCCTTGTGACTCATACACCTGTCACTCACCTGCAAAGCTCGGAGTCTCCCCTCCCCCCTTGTGACTCATACACCTGTCACTCACCTGCAAAGCTCAGAGTCTCCCCTCCCCCCCTTGTGACACATACACCTGTCACTCACCTTCAAAGCTGAGTCTCCTCTACTTTGTGACTCATACACCTGTCACTCAGCTGCAAAGCTCTGAGTCTCCCCCCCTTGTGACACATACACCTGTCACTTACCTTCAAAGCTGAGTCTCCTCTACTTTGTGACTCATACACCTGTCACTCAGCTGCAAAGCTCTGTCTCCCCTCCCCCCTTGTGACTCATACACCTGTCACTTACCTGCAAAGCTCGGAGTCTCCCCTCCCCCTCCTGTGACTCATACACCTGTCACTCACCTGCAAAGTTATGAGCCCCCCTGTGACTCATACATCTGTCACTCACCTGCAAAGTTCTGAGCCCCCCCTGTGACTCATACACCTGTCACTCAGCTGCAAAGCTCTGAGTCTCCCCTCCCCCCTTGTGACTCACACACCTGTCACTCACCTGCAAAGCTCTGAGTCTCCCCCCCCCTTGTGACTCATACATCTGCCACTCACCTGCAAAGCTCTGAGTCCCCCCCCCTCTTGTGACTCATACATCTGTCACTCACCTGCAAAGCTCTGAGTCCCCCCCTCTTGTGACTCATACATCTGTCACTCACCTGCAAAGCTCTGAGCCCCCCCCTCTTGTGACTCATACATCTGTCACTCACCTGCAAAGCTCTGAGCCCCCCCCCCCCCCCCCCCTTGTGATTCATACATCTGTCACTCACCTGCACAGGGGTCTGTACATGTTTCCATCTGGTGAATATCCTGATCATCTCTCTCATCCTCTTCCTTAATAACTGATGTTGTGTCCATGTTTCCGCTATGAAGATCTAATTTGGACAGTAGAATATGGAGATGGTTTATATTTATCATAATATAAGCTTGGTCTAGCTAATGATCACATGAACTACATGTATACAATATGATATCAGTTACATTAAAGGGACAGAGCAAAAGTCCCAGTTATTGTAGAAATGAAAAGTAATGCATAACAATAAAAAAACACTATAATAATTGGAGCTTAATGCCCAATTCCGATAATTTAAACAAAAAATAGGAAATGTTTAATTACACAAAATTAATTATTATTAAATTATACACAAGCGACCCTGTATAAATTAATAAAAATACACACTGAAAAGTACACATATATAAATATATAAATATAGTTAATTATTATTTAAAAAAAGGAGTGGCAGGTAACTGGGCTTGAAAGTTGTGTATATTAATGACATAGTACATGGAAAATGTATTACATTCACATGATTAATATTAACCGATATATGATTATACTGAAAACAGTACACACAGGTCCCAAGGGATAATTGACAATTACTGTCAACAATCACCCATTTGAATGAGATTACAGGTTGTGATTAAGAAAGTGTACTCACTGGAAAAGGTATAAACTTCTGTGCTTGTGTACTGTATTTTTTAAATAACACTGAATTGATAAAAAAAAAATTATTTCAAATAATTGTAAATTATCCTATTTCTGAAACATCTCAAATGTCTTTAAATAGTTTTATTTCTCACCTTCACTGATATTTACAGGATTCTCCTCTTCCTTAACCTGCAGGTGGATTCTCACATCTTGTTCTGCTTCTTGGTCAAACTTTAAGACAACGGAAGGCTTCACATGTCCTGTATAAATAGACCTGGTGGTTATCTGATTTAAAATATCCCATTCCAGTCTAGGTACATTTGCTAATTCCCAGGATATCAATGTTTAACCTTGTAATCTCATGTCTGACCATGTCTAGTTTGCCTTGGTTCATAACTCTAGTATTCCAAGTTCCTATTATGAATTGATCTTTGCAGCAGCAGACTTTCCTTTCTCCTCCACACACATCCACAGCTGGGCCTCCTCTTGAATTTGGCCCAACCACTTCATTAGATGTGGTGCTTCTTGTACTTCCTCAGAAATGTGGCATACACTTCTGATCTGAGGGGCTCATCTTCTGGTACCATGTTGCTATGTTTTTAGTTGTGCTCATCTAAACTGTTATCCTGGCAAAGATACTGAAGTGGGTTGCAAGTTCCTTCTCCATTGGAGTTCAATTAGTCTGACCTCTCTGTCCACCTTGGGTGACCCTACATGGTATAGCTCACAGCTTCATTAAAGTACACAAGCCCCTTAACCACAGCAATGCAGTTAATACATTGCCTAGTTATCAAAAATAGAATTTGAATTATCTCTTATCTTACCCACTGTTGATATCAGGAGGACCAGTAAGTAATTCTCAGGACTGGGTCTACTACTTTTCTAAACAATGTTTTTCATAGATCTGTGGTTCTGATCAGGTGGAGTTTATGGCCATAAAGATAAAATAATGGGTTGGCTATCACAGCACAGATAGCTTCTGATTCAAGTGAACCGATGACTAATATGTTTATGTACTGAAAACAGGACTAATAGTCAACTCTAAATACACCTGAAGATGTACAATAATAAGACACATTAGAGCAGTGTGTTGTTTATAGGTAAAGATACAAAAACAGGGCCCTCCATTCTTTGCAATGTGTTTAAGCCATTTTTTATTTGTCTTTAACCCCTGTAAAGTGCTGCAGAATATGTTGGTGCATTACAAATAAAGGATAATACAAATAATATTAATACAAATGAATCACATAGAGCTTGAGGTCATAATATTTTAACATAATGAGTTAGCTGCTACAGAACTAATTCAATAGAATTCATAGAAAGTGTCTGGTTCAAATTCTCATGGAATAATATCTTTATGTCCTGAAATCAAGATTAATATTCTGTTACAAATACACCTGCAGATGAACAATATTAATACACTTCAGATTTGTAGGACCTTCTATATCTGCATCTTTAAACAGACTACTCTGTATAACCCTATTAAGTAACAATTGGACAATAAGGTAATAAAACTAGATTTATTAAATAACGGAGCACATAAAAGACAACATGGACCTATGTGAAAATCGCCAGATCCCCATCTAGCTGGTAGAGACAAAATAACTGGGGGCTAGTACAATCTCACCAGCTATTATCATAGCTCTAACTATCCTCTAAAAAAACTATACAATGATTACAATATTAAAGAATACTATTTTGGGGAAGGAGAACATCTCTCGTATAGTTTACTAGGAACTTGCCCGGCAAAATGACGGGATTAAAAGTATGACAATGCTATTTGCCACACAATGTGTGTGTACTTCAAGTTTCCTGCTTTGCACGGATCTCCTTCGGCGCTCATCGTGAGCCCCATGCAAGCATCTCCTGCTCACGGTGCTCATCGCCTACTGTACGGGCCGCCCATTGCAGGGTTTGTTAACCTGCAAGATTAGTGCTTGGGAATGCCATGTGTCTCTTTCCAGCATCTCCCCCCTGTCCCTTTCTCCTCTGTGTCTGTGTGCTGAATGTTTGTGTGGCGTGCGGTGACTGCCGTTGGTTTTATTTTCTAAGTTCCGCGTTCCTGGCGTTGTTGGTGTAAGTGTTACTGTCTTAAGCGTCGTGTATTTTGTAAGTTTTGCAAGCCTGGCGTTGCTTAGCCTCGTTTTCATGTTTCTGAAATTTAGCTTTTTTCGTCTGACACTTTTTTCCTCCCTTAGGCGATTTTCGAGTGACGAAAAACACCAAATATGGGTATAATTTGCTTGCAACCTCACTCCCAGGCTTCCTGCGTCTCCCCCTGTGCTGTCTGTGAGTGTGTTATAATTTTTTGTAGATGATTTCTTATTTTTGGTGAGTTATGCGCTTGAACAGTGCTGGGCCTTCGGCGCTCATTGCAGCCTAAGTACTGCGTCATTTCTTTGCCTCGCTTTACGAGGCTCGCATTTGCCACTGCGCCGCCGGCTTGCCTCGCTTTGCAAAGGACGAAACTGCGTGACCAACATTGCAAACGTTACGAACAGTGCAAAGATCCACAACTATATACATGACATGGTTGAACTGTGTATGTGAAATATGTAATTGTAACCAAAGTATATGAGGTGTGCATCTTTAAACTGGCCTCCAGGCCCCAGCAGGTCCATCCTAGCCTTGACCTGTCAATTTTCCCAACCATGATTTGATGGGAAAGAGCTAGCGATCACGAAATTAATTATATATATAATATCTATCACAGTCTTGTATATATAACTAGCGAATTGCCCGTCAAAAAATGACGGCAATGAAATCGTAAGTGAGCTAATGCTGTTTGGTGTATAATACTAAAATAACTAATAGATTAATAAAGTAATATACTTTACCTATTTTGAAGTAATATATGGAGGAAGCATTGTGTTGAAGAGCTGCAATGTGTTTTGATGTTGCTGCAGCATTAGTGGTGTGGAGCTGCTTTGTAAGCGTGATGAATGTGTGCAGTGTAATAGTATGCGTGCGCGAGACCAAACCGTTAGCGTAGCTGTGTACTTCCGCATTGTTCTAAAATGGCGGCTAATGCGTGGTATGCGTCTGTAGCGGAATATCCGTAGGTGTTTTGTGGTGTTTGCGTGTTTCTTGTGGTGTTTTGCATGTTTAGAGTGCTGTAGCCTCGTTTTCATTTTGTTCGGCGGCCCGCAAGCGTGAGCAATGGCTCGAGCGAGCTCACATGCTCACAACTATATATGTGATACACACACACACACACACATTATATATACACACATTATATACACACACACACACAATATATTGTGTGTGTGTGTGTATATATATATATATATATATATATAAAATGTGTGTATATATGATGTGTGTGTATACACACACACACACAATAAGATGGAGATGAGGCACATATACAATGACTGACTGTAATGTGCTGTGTAATATATGTTATACATGCACATATAGGTGTATGCACTGACTGTATATCTGTACACACACACTATATACACACACACTATACACACACACACAATAAGATGGAGATGAGGCACATATACAATGACTGACTGTAATGTGCCGTGTAATATATGTTATACATGCACATATAGGTGTATGCACTGACTGTATATCTGTACACACACACTATATACACACACACTATTTATGTACACACACACACACAAAAAACACAATAAGACGGAGATGAGGCACATATACAATGACTGACTAATGTACTGTGTAAGATATGTTATACATGCACATATAGGTGTATGCACTGACTGTATATCTGTACAAACACAGAGTCATTGAGATATATATAAATTGTGTGTTTTTTTATTTTTTATAAATATATATATTTAAAAAAAAACACACAGTATACATATACATATATATATATATATATATATATATATATATATATATATATATATATATATATATATATATATATATATATATATATAAGAACAAAGTATGCCCTAAATAACCCTTGGCTTGGGTTATATGATGCTTAACACCAGTATTAAATAGAATACAAAAAAGAAGAGGAAGGTCTTCAACAATCTAGTGCTTATCTAGAAATATAAGATTAAAATATCAAAGTTTAATAATATGAAATATAAAATTGAAAAACTCGTCGGTATGGCTTTGAAAAGTATATATACTGGAAAAACTAAACATAGGGTAAATATAATGAAGGTCTAAAATATCCTATACAATGTATGACATCTGTGTGATTAAAAGAGACCAATCTCAATAAAATGGTATGGTTCAACTAAGGGCACTGGCTATTCTACCGGGTTCTACTTCCAACGCCTCTGCTCCCAGTGTCCTATTAAGGGTACACCGGGAGAACGGGAAAGGCGTATGGAGTTGTACCCCGGAGCCCAACCTGTGTGCCTATAAGGGATATATAAAAAGGGTGAAAAAATGTATATGTACAGTGATAAGGTGAGTCTTGTGATAAATATATGTAGTGTTATAAAATAAATATAAATATATATGTGCTTGATATATCTTAATAATATAATGTATATAATAAGAAAACACTGAGCGAAAATATAGAAGATGGCTGTCTCTCTGGGCTAGCACGCCAATGCCTCGGCTCCCAGCGTCCTAATAAAGGAACACCGGGAGAGAATGTGGCACATGCAGCTGTCCCTCATGATACAGCCAATACAACTATAGTGGAACTATAAAAGAAGTGAGATAAAGTGTGCTGTGTATTGAAATAAACTGCTAATGAGTGATATTTAGTGAACTAGTCAAAACAAGAGATAATCATAAATAAGGAAGTTGTCTCTTGATTTCCACGGTATATGTGTAATGATTGAGTAAATATAAAGTATTGAAAAATAAGTGTGTATACTTAATAAAGTGCGTGTGTGAGTTTATGAAATGCAAAAAAACTGGCAGTGGATATAAAGTATCAAAAGTTAAGAAAGGGGACTAAGCAAAGTATGTTAAATACAGTCCCAAATATCTAAAAGAAGGGGGGGGTGACCTATGAGGCTAATAATGGCTTTCTAGGTTGACCCTATAGTTGATTAAAGTGCTGGGTATATTTCTAGATTAATATATATGAATAAGTTAGATCAATTAGGTATAAATATCTAGAAAAAGTGCTGAAAGTAAAAAAAAAAGAGGGGGGGGGGGGAATACAAAATTAATCATAACCAGGTATGTCAATACTATAGATAGGTGGAAATGGAAAAGCATATAAATTGAACTATGGTTTTGGACATTTACCCTAGATAATATAAGTGCTGGCCAGAAGGTGCAAAAAACAAAGACTAGAAAAAAAAAAAAAAATGAGCCTATGTTTATATAATGCTAAATGCAATTTTGGAACAAAATAACTTGTTCTATTATATATATTTGTATGAAACAAAGTATATACACTATCTCCTAGGGCCTAGGATTGAGACAACATATCATGGTATCATATACTGATATGCAATAAAAATAGACAAAAGACCAAAGATTAGAGAAAATGGAACACTCTTACTTGGATCAATCCACGGCACGGATGTAGCCTGTAACTCCTCCTTTCAGATTTATTCCTTTAATGTGCTCAGACCGCCGGAAGGATCCTCTACATAAGGAACCTTGCGCTTTCTGGCATCCTCATAGCACAAATTTAGCAGGAGCAAGGGGAGTTAAAATATTTAACCACTTAAAATCAATAGGTGCTTGTGTAGCACTCACACAGCACCTTAACACCAGGGTGGTGTCTTAGCGTAGTACTGTAGTAATGCCTTTGTTTAGCACTATAATCATGCCTTTCTGCAACACCGTGATGATGCCTTTTGTAGTAGGATCCAAAGTCCCATATTTAACTAATAGGTTCATACATTTTAAGTTTTAAATCTTGCAGCTTTTGGTGATATTCCAGTTTATCCCTGGGTGCTCTTTTAATCACGCAGATGTCATACATTGTATATTCTAGACCTTCATTATATTTACACTATGTTTAGTTTTTCCAGTATATATACTTTTCAAAGCCATACCGACGAGTTTTTCAATTATATATATATATATATATATATATATATACACACACATATAGTTTTCTCCCCACACCTATATAGAGCTCACTCCTGTGGTCCCAGGCCCTATCATGTCCCCTCTCACCCCACATGAAGCCCTATCAGGCTCCACTCACCTGTCCAGCCCGGGCAGGCCTGTGTGTGCTCGGGGGAGGCCTGTGTATTTTTGGGGCTCCCTGTGCTCCTGGGGGGTCCGCCCGAGGCTAGGGGGAACTTATAGTGAGGCGGTGAGCGCGGCCTCCATGCCTGCCTGCTCTCCGGCTGCATTGTGGGAGTCTGACTCGCCGACACACAGCGGCAGCGCCGAAATGGGAGCAGTCACAGACGGTAAGCTGGCTGGAACAGGCCTCTCAACATGGGGGTATAGAGACACCACAGCCCGCTTCGCGAGGGCGCTCCTTGCCAGCAACTGCGGCCCTCGCAAAGCGAGACCCTATCAGGCTCCACTCACCTGTCCAGCCTGGGCAGGCCTGTGTGTGCTTGCGGCCTTCACGAGCCCTCGCTTCGAGAGCCCGCAAGCGTTAGCAACGGCTCGAGCAGGCTCGCATGCTCACAACTATATATGTGATATATAATTTACCTTCACTGATATTTACAGGAATTCCCTCCTCTTTAATCTGCCGGGGACTCCTCATATTTGTCTCTTCTTCTTGATCAAACTCTGAGAGAACTGATGATGTCACTTTGTCACTGTCTGTAAAATGAACATGAGACGGTCACACACTGGGATTTGTTACACGTCTTTATGGTCTGTACAAATAAACATGAGAGAGTCACACACTGGGATTATGTTTGGAAAATAGAATTAAATTAGAAACCATATTCTTGTATCATGAATTAAAATAATTAAAAGTGTCACCAAAAAAGCTACAATGTTATTAAAGAGTCAAACTACTATTAGGAGCCTCATGTATATGACAAGAATACAATGTCACTAGGAATAGTGGATGAATAGATAGACAGAGAGAGTAGACATAGATAAATACTAATACATACATATACATATACATATATACATATATATATATATATATATATATATATATATATATATATATATATATATATATATATATATATATACACACACACAAGTAGCCCCCTAAATTATCTCCTGATCATTAATTGGAACATTAATCACTTTATTTACCTACTGAGATCTCGGACACACAAAGAATAGCTGTAGGACGCAACCGCGGGAAACGACCGGAAGTTAATGTACAGAACTTATTCAATAGCATTAGCCTACAAGTCCCACAATCCCTTGCAGTACAAGCGGTAGTTATTTTGAACAATAGCGAAGGGTCACGTATTATTTATTATCCGGTTCACTTGGTGACTCCGTTTACATAAATCTGTCTCACACGCTGTAGATACAACTGTAACGATTGGACTAACTGTTATTGATAAAATACTCTACACAACAAGCAGTGATGTCACAGAATGTTTACATATTTAATTTGGCATGTCATTTAGCCTGTTTGGTGCATTATACCCACTGGGTGAGACATCTCTTTGAATTTGGATAAAACAAACATGGTGTCCAAGTGATACAAAGAGAAGGCACTGGGGCTGTGTGAGTATACTGGGTGGAATCTATCTATCTATCTACTTATATCTATCTATCCATATACATATATCTATCCATATACATCTATCTATCCATATACATCTATCTAGTTATATCTATCTATCCATATACCTCTATCCATCTATATATCGAGTTATATTTATCTATCCATATACATCTATCTATCTAGTTATATCTATCTAGTTATATCTATCTATCTGTATAATATCTCTATCTATCTATCTATCCATATACATCTATCTATCCAGAAACATCTACCTATCTAGTTAAATCTATCTATCCATATCTATCTATCTAGTTATATCAATCTATCCATATACATCTATCTATCTAGTTATATCGATCTATCTAGTTATATTTATCTATTCATATACATCTATCTATCTAGTTATATTTATCTATTCATATACATCTATCTATCTAGTTATATCTATCTATCATCTATCTATCTAGTTATATCAATCTATCCATATACATCTATCTATATATCTAGTTATATTTATCTATCTAGTTATATTTATCTGTATATCTAGTTATATCTATCTATCTCTATCTGTATAATATCTCTATCTATCTATCTATCTATCTATCTATCTATCTATCTATCTATCTATCTATCTACATATCTCTATCTATCTATCTGTATACACATCTCTATCTATCTGTATACACATCTCTATCTATCCATATACATCTATCTATCTGTCTATCTATCTCAATCTATCTGTACACATGTCCACAAGTGGCCACAGGAGGCTGAGGGGGAACACAGAGGGCCAGGCGTGGGGGGCAACAGGGCCTGCTGGGGACCTGTGGGGGCCAAAAGGGCCACCGAAAACCTGTGGAAGGTCCTTGAGGGCCATAAGGTGCCACAGGTACACAGGGGGCCCTCTGGCACCAAAGAGGACTCAAGTTGGCTACGGGGGACTGCAGGGGCTATAAAAGACCCAAGGGCGGGGGGAGCGCAGAGGACCCAAGGGGGAAATAACTACCTGTCAGGGCCACAGGAGGGACAGCTAGGGGCAACAGAGGATCACACATATCTCCATCTATCAATCTATTTGTCTATCTATGTAGTTATATCAATCTACATCTATCTATCTACATATTTATCTGTAGCTATCTATATCTATTTATCTATCTGTATACATATCTCTATATATCTAGATCTATCTGTACACATGTCCGCGAGGGGCCACAGGAGGCTGAGGGGGACACAGGGGGCCAGGCGTGGGGGGCAACACAGCCTGAGGGGGCCACAGGAGACCAGTGGAAGGGCCATAAGGTGCCCTGGGTGTCACAGGTTCACAGGGGCCCCTCGGGCACCAAAGAGGACTCAAGTTGGCTACAGGGGACCCGCAGGGGCTACAAAAGGCACAAGGCGGGGGGGGGGGCAGAGGACCCAAGGGATAGACAGGGGACGGAAGGGGCATATAAAAGACCTGTGGGGGCCGCAGGAGGGACAGCAAGGGGCAACAGAGGATCAACCATATCTCCATCTATCTGTCTATCTATATAGTTATACAGTCAGGTCCATAAATATTGGGACATCAACATAATTCTAATCTTTTTGGCTCTATACACCACCACAATGGATTTGAAATGAAACGAACAAGATGTGCTTTAACTGCAGACTTTCAGCTTTAATTTGAGGGTATTTACATCCAAATCAGGTGAACGGTGTAGGAATTACAACAGTTTGTATATGTGCCTCCTACTTTTTAAGGGACCAAAAGTAATGGGACAGATTAACAGTCATAAAACAAACTTTCACTTTTTAATACTTGGTTGCAAATCCTTTGCAGTCAATTACAGCCTGAAGTCTGGAACGCATAGACATCACCAGACGCTGGGTTTCATCCCTGGTGATGCTCTGCCAGACCTCTATTGCAACTGTCTTCAGTTCCTGCTTCACAGGAGGCTGAGGGGGAACACAGGGGGCCAGGCGTGGAGGGGGCCTGTGGGGGCCACAGTGGGCCAAAAGGACAACAGGTGCCCTGGAGGACACAGGTACACAGGGGGCCCTCGGGCACCGAAGAGGAACTAAGATGGCTACAGGGGACCTGCAGGGCTATAAAAGACCCAAGAGGGGGGCGGGGGGCAAAGAGGACCCAAGGGGTAGACAGGGGTCCCAAGCGGAATATAAAAAACTTTGGGGGCCACAGGGGGGGCAACAGAGGATCACACATATCTCTATCAATCTATCTGTCTATCTATATAGTTATATCTATCTACATCTATCTATCTCATTCTATCTATCTATCTACACCTATCTATCTACATATCTATCTGTATCTATCAATCTATATCTCTCTGTATACATATCTCTATCTAGCTGTCTATCTAATTCTATCTATCTCTATGTATCTATCTAATTACATCTATCTTTCTATATATCTATACACATCTATCTATCTATCTATCTATATTTATCTGTATACATATCTCTATCTATCTGTCTGTCTAGCTATCTAATTCTATCTATCTATCTATCTATCTATTTAATTCTATCTATCTAATTCTATCTATACATGTATCTATCTATCTATCTATCTTTCTATCTATCTATACACATATATATCTCTATCTATGTATACACATATATATCTCTATCTATCTATCTATCTATCTATCTATCTATCTATCTATCTATCTATCTATCTATCTATCTATCTGTATACATATATATATCTATCTATCTATCTATCTATACACATCTATCTATCTATCTATCTATCTATCTATCTATCTATCTATCTATCTATCTATCTATCTATCTATACTCAAAGCAGGGGAAACGCCCAAGAATGCTTCTTACCACATTTTCTTATGAAGTGAGGACCGCAGAGGACCCAAGGGTAGACAGGTGAACCAACGGGGATATAAAAGACCCATGGAAAGACCATGGGGGCCATAAGGTGCCCTAAGAACCCCAGGTACACAGGGAGCCCTCAGGCACCAAAGAGGACCCATGTTGGCTACAGGGGACTGCAGGGGCTATAAAAGACACGGGGGGGAGGGTGCAGAGGACCAAAGGGGTAGAAAGAGGGATATAAAAGACCTGTGGGGGCCACAGGAGGGCCAGCATGGGGCAACACATATATCTCTCTATATCTACCTATATCTCACTATCTGTCTATCTAGCTATCTCGATTTATCAGTACATGTCCGCAAGGGGCCACAGGAGGCTGAGGGGTAACACAGGGAACCAGGCGTGGGGGGCAACAGGGCCTGCAGGGGGCCTAAGGGGGCCACAGTGAGCCAAAAGGACCAAAGGAAAACGGTGGAAGGTCCTCGGGGGCCCTAAGGTGCCCTGGGGGCCACAGGTACACAGGGGGCCCTCAGGCACTGAAGAAGGAACCTAGTTGGCTACAGGGGACCTGCAGGACTATAAAAGACCCAAGAGGGGGGCGGAGGGCGCAAAGAACCCAAGGGGTAGACAGGGGACCTAAGGGGGGATATAAAAGACCTGTGGGGGCACAGAAAGGACAGCAGGGGGCAACAGAGGATTACACACATCTCTATCTGTCTATCTATCTATATAGTTATATCTATCTACATCTATCTATTTGTCTGTCTGTCTATCTATCTATCTATACTCAAAGCCGGGGAAACGTCCAAAATGCTTCTTAAAAACATTTTATTATGAACTGAGGACCGCAGAGGACCCAAGTTGACCACAGGGGACATGCAGGGACAATAAAAGACCCAAGGGGGGCCACATGGGGGCGCAGAGGACCCAAGGGTAGACAGGGGACCCAAGGGGGATATAAAAGACCTGTGGAAGGTACACAGGGGGCCCTTGGGCACCGAAGAGGACCCTAGTTGGCTACAGGGAACCTGCAGGGGCTATAAAAGACCCAAGGGGGGGGGGGGGGGGCAGAGGACCCAAGGCGGATATACACATATTTCTATCTAATTCTATCTATCTATGTATCTATCTATGTATCTATCTAATTCTATCCATGCGTCTATCTATCTAATTATATCTATCTAATTCTATGTATGTATGTATCTATCTATATATCTATCTATCTAATTCTAACTATCTATCTAATTCTGTCTATCTATCTATATATCTATATAATTCTCTCTATCCGTGTTTCTATCTATCTAATTCTATCTATCTATCTAATTCTATCTATCTTATTCTCTCTATCCATGTATCTATCTATCTATCTATCTATCTATCTATCTATACAAAAAAACGGGGAAATGCCCAAGAATGCTTCTTACCACATTTTATTATGAACTGAGGACTGCAGAGGACCCAAGTTGGCCACAGGGGACATAAAAGACACAAAAGACCCAAGGGGGGACACAGGGGGGCGCAAAGGACCCAAGGGTAGACAGGGGACCCAAGGGGGATATAAAAGACTCGTGGAAGGTCCTCGGAGACCATAAGGTTCCTTGGGGGCCCCAGGTAACCTGCTGGGGCTATAAAAGACCCAAGGGAGGGGGGGGGGGGGGGCACAGGAGACCCAAGGGGTAGACAGGGGACTCAAGGGGAATATATACATATATCAATCTAATTCTATCTATCTAATTCTATCTACAGTATCTATCTATCTATGAATCTATCGAATTCTATCTATCTATGTATCTATCTAATTATATCTTTCTGTCTAATTATATCTATCTATCTAATTATATCAATCCATCTATCTATTTGTCTTTCTAATTCTATCTATCTATCTACCTACGTATCTATCTATCTATCTATCTATCTATCTATCTATCTAATGTTATCTATCCATGTATCTATCTATCTAATTATATCTATCTAATTATATCTATCTATCTATCGATCCAGGTACACAGGGGGCCCAAGGGCCACAAAGAGGACCCAGGGGCTACAGGGGACCTGCAGTGGCTATAAAGGACTCAAGGGGGACCATATGGGGACACAGGGGACCCAAGGCTGATATACAAGATCTGCTGGGGCCACAGGAGGTCCTGCAGGGGGCAGCAGTGGGTCATACATATCTATCTATCAAGCTATCTATCTAATTCTATCTATCTATCTATACACATATCTCTATCTATATATCTATCGATCCAGGTACACAGGGGGCCCTTGGGCAACGAAGAGGACCCAGGGGCTACAGGGGACCTGCAGTGGCTATAAAGGACCCAAGGGGGGCAACATGGGGGCACAGAGGACCAATGGGTAGACAATGGGACCCAAGGGGGATATAAAAGATCTGCTGGGGCCACAGGAGGTCCTGCAGGGGGCAGCAGAGGGTCATACATATCTCTATCTATCAAGCTATCTATCTAATTCAATCTATTTATCTATACACATATCTCTATATATCTATCTATACACATATCTCTATCTATCTAATTCTATCTATCGATTTATCTATGTAATTCTATCTATCTAATTATATCTATCTAACTATCTATATATATGTCTGTCTATCTATCTATCTATCTATCTATCTATACATATCTCTATCTGTCTAATTATATCTATCTATCTATCCACATATCTATATCTGTCTAATTATATCTATCTATCTATCTATCTATCTATCTATCTATCTATCTATCCACATATCTCTATCTGTCTAATTCTATCTATCTATCTATCTATCTATCTATCTATCTATCTATCTATCTATACACATCTATCTATCTATAGACATATCTGTATCTATCTAACTATCTATCTATCTATCTATACACCTATCTCTATCTATCTAATTCTATCTATCTAATTATATCTATCTAATTATATTTATCTATCTAATTCTATCTATCTATCTATCTATCTAATTCTATCTATCTAATTCTATTTATCTATCTATACACCTATCTCTATCTATCTAATTCTATCTATGTATCTATCTATCTAATTTGATCTATCCATGTATCTGTCTATCTATCTAATTATATCTATATATCTAATTGTATGTATCTATCTGTCTAATTCTATCTATCTATCTATCTATCTATACACATTTATCTATCTATACACATATATGTATGTATCTATCTATCTATTTATCTATCTATCTATACACCTATCTCTATCTATCTAATTCTATCTATCTAATTCTATATATCTATCTATCTAATTATATTTATCTATCTAATTCTATCTATTTATCTATACACATTTATCTATCTATCTATACACATATCTGTATCTATCTATACACCTATCTCTATCTATCTAATTCTATCTATCTAATTATATCTATCTATGTATCTATCTAATTTGATCTATCCATGTATCTATCTATCTATCTATCTATCTATCTAATTGTATTTATCTATCTATCTAATTCTATCTGTCTATCTATCCATCTATCTATCTATCGATCGATCCAGGTACACAAGGGGCCCTTGGGCAACGAAGAGGCCCCGAGGGCTACAGGGGACCTGCAGTGGCTATAAAGGACCCAAGGGGGGCCACATGGGGACGCAGAGGACAAATGGGCAGACAGGGGACCCAAGGGGGATTTAAAAGATCTGCTGGGGCCACAGGAGGTCCTGCATGGGGCAACAGAGGATCATACATATCTCTATCTATTAAGCTATCTATCTAATTTTATCTATCTATCTATACACATATCTCTATCTATCTATCTATACACATATCTCTATCTATCTATATACATGTCTCTATCTAATTCTATATATCTATTTATCAATCTAATTCTATCTATTTACCTATCTATTTAATTCTATCTATCTATTTATCTAACTATCTATATATCTGTCTATCTATCTATCTATACATATATCTCTATCTAATTCTATCTATCTATCTATCCAAATATCTCTATATCTAATTATATCTATCTGTCTATCTAATTCTATCTGTCTATTTATCTATACACCTATCTCTATATATCTAATTATATCTATCTAATTATATCTATCTATCAAATTCTATCTATCTAACTATATCTATCTATCCTCATCTATCTATCTATCTACCTTTATCTATCTGTCTATCTAATTGTATCTATCTATCTATCCACATATCTCTATCTATCTAATTATATCTATCTATCTAAATGTAACTATCTAATCCTATCTATTTATCTATCTATCTAATCCAATGTATCTACCTACCTATCTAATCATATCTATCTATTTATATCTATCTATACACATCTATCTATCTATCTATCCCAGGGGACCCAAGGGGGATATACAAGATCTGCTAGGGCCACAGGAGGTCCTGCACGGGGCAACAGAGGATCATACATATCTATCTATCAAGCTATCTATCTATACACATATGTCTATCTATACACATATCTCTGTCTATCTATCTATCTATCTATCTATCTATCTATACACATATTTCTATCTATCTATCTGTCTATACACATTTATCTATCTATACACATATCTGTATCTATCTATACACATATCTGTATCTATCTATATATCAAAATCTATCTATCTATACACATCTATCTATCTATCTATCCCAGGGGACCCAATGGGGATATACAAGATCTGCTAGGGCCACAGGAGGTCCTGCACGGGGGCAACAGAGGATCATACATATCTCTATCTATCAAGCTATCTATCTAATTCTATCTATCTATACACATATGTCTATCTATCTATCTATCTATACACATATCTCTATATCTATCTATACACATATTTATATCTGTCTATACACATTTATCTATCTATACACATATCTGTATCTATCTATCTATACACATATCTATCTATCTATCTAAATCTATCTAATTATATCTATCTATACACATCTATCTATCTATCTATCTCAGGGGACCCTAGGAGTATATACAAGATCTGCTAGGGCCACAGGAGGTCCTGCACGGGGCAACAGAGGATCATACATATCTCTATCTAACTATACACATATTTCTATCTATCTGTCTATACACATTTATATATCTATCTATACACATATCTGTATCTATCTATCTATCTATCTATCTATCTATCTATCTATACACATATGTCTATCTATCTATCTATACACATATCTCTATCTATCTATACACATATCTCTATCTATCTATCTATCTATACACATATTTCTATCTATCTGTCTATACACATGTATCTATCTATACACATATCTGTATCTATCTATCTATACACATATCTGTATCTATCTATATATCTAAATCTATCTAATTATATCTATCTATCTATACACATCTATCTATCTATACGCATATCTCTATCTATCTATCTATCTATCTAATTATATCTATCTATCTTATTATATCTATCTAATCCTATCTATCTATCTCCCTATCTATCTATCTAAATCTATCTAATTATATATATCTATCTATCTGTACACATATATCTCACTATCTGTCTGTCTATCTATCTATCTATACTCATATCTCTATCTATATACATATCTGTATCTATCTACATTTCTCTATCTATACACATATCTGTATCTATCTATCTATCTATCTATACACATATCTGTATCTATATATCTAATTATATCTATCTATCTATCTATCTATACATATATATCTAACTCTATCTATCTATTTAATTATATCTATCTATATAATCATATCTATCTATTTAATTATATCTATCTATCTAACTATACACATCTATCTATCTATCTATCTATCTATCTATCTATCTATACACATCTATCTATCTATCAATACTCATATATCTATCTATCTATACACATTAATCTATCTATACACATTTATCTATCTATCTAATTCTATCTATCTATCTATCTATCTATCTACAGTGGATATAAAAAGTCTACACACCCCTGTTAAAATGTCAGGTTTCTGTGCTGTAAAAAAATGAGACAAAGATAAATAATTTCAGAACTTTTTCCACCTTTAATGTGACCTATAAACTGTACAACTCAATTGAAAAACAAACTGAAATATCTTAGGTGGAGGGAAGAAAAAGAAAAAAGAAAAATAATGTGGTTGCATAAGTCTGTACACCCTCTTATAACTGGGAATGTAGCTGTGTTCAGAATTAAGCAATCACATTACAAATTGTGTTAAATAGGAGTCAGCATACACCTGCCATCATTTAAAGTGCCTCTGATTAAACCCAAATAAAGTTCAGCTGCACTAGTTGGTCTTTCCTGAAATTTTCTTAGTTGCATCCCACAGCAAAAGCCATGGTCCACAGAGAGCTTCCAAAGCCTCAGAGGGATCTCATTGTTAAAAGGTATCAGTCAGGAGAAGGGTACAAAAGAATTTCCAAGGCATTAGATATACCATGGAACACAGTGAAGACATCAAGTGGAGAAAATATGGCACAACAGTGACATTACCAAGAACTGGAGCTCCCTCCAAAATTGATAAAAAGACGAGAAGAAAACTGGTCTGGGAGGCTACCAAGTGGCCTACAGCAACATAAAAGGAGCTGCAGGAATATCTGGCAAGTACTGGCTGTGTGCTACATGTGACAACAATCTCCCATATTCTTCATATGTCTGGGCTATGGGGTAGAGTGGCAAGACGAAAGCCTTTTCTTACAAAGAAAAACATCCAAGCCAGGCTACATTTTGCAAAAACACATCTGAAGTTTCCCAAAAGCATGTGGGAAAATGTGTTATGGTCTGATGAAACCAAGGTTGAACTTTTTGGCCATAATACCAAAAGATATGTTTGGCGCAAAAACAACACTGCACATCACCAAAAGAACACCATACCCACAGTGAAGCATGGTGGTGGCAGCATCATGCTTTGGGGCTGTTTTTCTTCAGCTGGAACTGGGGCCTTAGTTAAGATAGAGGGAATTATGAACAGTTCCAAATACCAGTCAATATTGGCACAAAACCTTCAGGCTTCTGCTAGAAAGCTGAACATGAAGAGGAACTTAATCTTTCAGCATGACAACGAACCAAAGCATACATCCAAATCAACAAAGGAATGGCTTCACCAGAAGAAGATTAAAGTTTTGGAATGGCTCAGCCAGAGCCCAGACCTGAATCCGATTGAAAATCTGTGGGGTGATCTGAAGAGGGCTGTGCACAGGAGATGCCCTCGCAATCTGACAGATTTGGAGTGCTTTTGCAAAGAAGAGTGGGCAAATCTTGCCAAGTCAAAATGTGCCATGCTGATAGACTCATACCCAAAAATACTGAGTGCTGTAATAAAATCAAAAAGGTGCTTCAACAAAGTATTAGTTTAAGGGTGTGCATACTTATGCAACCATATTATTTTATTTCTATATTTTTTCTTCTCTCTACCTAAAAGATTTTAGTTTGTTTTTCAACTGAGTTGTACAGTTTATAGGTCACATTAAAGGTGGAAACATTTCTGAAATGATTTATCTTTGTCTCATTTTTTTACAGCACAGAAACCTGACATTTTAACAGGGGTGTGTAGACTTTTTATATCCACTGTATATATTTATATATTGTGGTAGGGGAGGATTATCCCTGTGAGCATATTTTATTAAAACTTTATACATTGTAGATGGCTTCTTACTTTTAGAGAGAGAGAGATAGATAGATAGATAAATAGATAGATAGATAGATAGATAGATAGATATGTGTTACACTAACAAGGAACCTGACTGTGTCTGATGTTCAACACAATGTATCACCCAAATTGCTCCATAAGACATCGTATTACTATTGTCACCAGGCACCTAAAGTGTTTAAATATTTCTATGAGGTTACTCAATAACAAATTATACCAATGTACTGAAAACAAATGTTGGTCAATAAACATTTGTCATTTGGCAACTATAACTGAGATCCATTTGTAGATGATCATTGTGCCTGAAATGGACTTGTGAAACACCCATAGTATTAATGGTATATAACAATAATAATGTGATATGACTATATAGGTGATGTTCTATGTATATTATGTTCATATGGAATTTGGGGATCACTTATAGCAACAATAACATAGAATTTTATGTATAACAAATGTGTTGTTCTATAATAAGCTTTTACTGGAATTCACAGCCTAATAATATTGAGTGACACCTACATTTGGGGATATATATCTATTGGGTATTTTATCCTATGGATTTGAATACAAGAGATTGTATGTTTTGAACAAGTAGTTATAATCTAGGCAGGTTTTTTAGCACACAATATTTTAAAAGTCTAAAATAGCACACATTACAAATATAATTTATTTTTATAATTTTAATTTCACTTTATTATTATTATTTTTTTATTATTAAAGAGTTGTATTAAACGTTTTACAATTAATAAGCCACGCTATAAATTATTATTTTCTTAAGGGATATTTTTTTTCCTGTAAATATTGTTATATATTACTCTTAGGCACAACACTAATTGCAGGGTTAATCTATGTGATTTCATGTATCTCACCCAAGCTATAGAGGGACTGTAGGGATGCAAACTTTGCACTCCGGTCTATACACTACACACGTTTTTCCTTGCTAATTAAGTTGTCAGAGGATATAACTCACATGCATAGGTATTATTAGTCATTTGGGCAGTACCCACTAGTTTAGTAACCCCTTGTTTTACACATTCTATTTTATGAATAATAGTCAACCAATCATATTAATCTTTACTGGATGTAGTGTACTTCAATCAGCATACTTACCTTTACTGAAAGTGGGGTATTTAAACCCCAAGTGTGCACGTGGTTTTACTATTATTATTATTATTATAATCGTTTATTTGTAACGCGCCAACACATTCCGTAGCGCTATACATAGGTTAAGTTACAGGCAAAAACAAGTTCAAGATTCACACATTGCGATGAATGGAGGGCCCTGTGTCCATAGCGCTTTCCCTAAAGCACCTTGCAGGATTGAAACTCGCAGACTTACAATCTAAAGGTTGAAGTGTGTATGTGGTACAGTAGGGAGAGAGTAGTGCTGAGCATGTTAGGGAGGAAGGTTATAGGCTTCTTTAAAGAGGTGCGTTTTTATTGATGTTTTGTAGGATTTAAGGCAGGATAGTTTGGTGAAGCAAGGCAAGGAGTTCCCAGAGAATAGGGGCAGCAAGAGAAAAGTCCTGGAGGCGGGAGTGACAGGAGGTGACAAGAGTGGTAGAAAGAAGAAGGTTGTTAGCAGAACGAAGAGGGCATGTGGGGGAGTATTTGGAGATGAGAGCAGAGATGTATGGGGGTGCGCTGTTGTTGAGGGCTTTATAAGTTAGGGTCAAGATTTTAAACTTTATTCTGGAGGCTAAGGGAAGCCAGTGAAGTGATTGACAAAGAGGAGCTGCCGACACTGAACGATGTGTACTGAAGATGAGTCTGGCAGAGGCATTCATTATGGATTGAAGTGGGGAGAGGCGAGTGATGGGTAGGCCAACAAGGAGCGAGTTGCAATAGTCAAGACGAGAAATGATGAGAGAGTGTATTAGAATCTTAGTAGTGTCTTGTGTAAGGTAATGGCGTATTTTGGATATGTTTTTTTTGATGGAAAAGACAGGATTTGGTTTGGTTACTAAAGTTCCAAGTTTAATATATGACTACAAAATAGTGAACTACACGGACTCTATTTAGGTTACTATATTTTCCACAATTACCAAGTCAATCCTTTGGTTTCTTGACAATATGGCCTCTTTGTGACATATTTATAAATAAATAATTAGACAAACGCTCTCTGATAGTATTGCCTCTTGAAAAAATAGAATGCGTCTAGTGAACAAACGTGTTTTTATTTAATTAGTATTTTTTTTTTCTTTCACTTTTGCATGCAATAAAAATATATCAATGGTTAGCTTCTACTAAATATATATATATATATATATATATATATATATATACACACACACACACACACAAATGAGTTAATAGGGACTGTGCCGATATAGCAAAATGTTGCAAATATATCTGGCGTTCTGAATCCTAAAACTTGACATTAAATAGCAGGATAACATAAACCTGAATTATTTGAGAGATGGATAATGAAATCAAGAAATATCTAAAAATAACAATATCTAAGTCAAATGCTTTCACATTCTCTTGTAACAATAAACAAGAATTTAAAAACTTGACACTTTTATCAAGGTAGCACTGTCTGGTTGATATTTCAGTGCCATATAGAGAAATTAAAGTAATTATATTTAATGACAGTTGGCAATTAGTCTGATTAACCCATTATAAAAAATCAACACCTCATATTAATTCCAACAAAAATTGTTTTGGTATAATATTAGGTGTAATTCTTAATGACAATGGGCTCATCAGTCACTTTTTTTAAACCAAATATTTACAGATTTATAGATAGTTTGTCATATACAGCTCATAGTTTTTTTCATTTACAGTCCCATAGGCTCAAAGCCCACATGGAACACAATAAAAGTAATGGAAGGGGCTATCATATTTTATATGGGCTTGCCAAATGTTTTTGATTAATTACTTGTATATGATTTTAGTAGAATTGCATGATTTGTCATGTAGATATGTAAAAGTTGACCAATATTAAACATTTCCACATTCCAAATATTCATTTGGTCTTTACCCTATGTGAGTTTGAGATTTGAGTGCCACACTTCCCACATTAAAAATATGGAATGGTCTTTCCCCTATACAAGCTTTCTTATATACATTGTGTTTTTAGATTTCAATGAAACACTTGCCACATTCAAAACATGTAAATTATATTTGTCCTATGTGAATTTTCTTATGTTCTTTAAGATTTGTGGCCCGACTGAAACATTTCCCACATTCAGAACATGCAAATGGTTTTTCTCCTGTGTGCGTTCTCATATGTAAATTGAGATGTGTGGCCCGACTGAAACATTTCCCACATTCAGAACATGCAAATGGTTTTTCTCCTGTGTGAGTTCTCATATGTCGATGGAGACTTCCGGTCTGACTGAAAAATTTCCCACATTCAGAACATGTAAACGGTTTTTCTTTTGTGTGAGTTCTCATATGTACCTTTAGACGCGTGTCCTGACTGAAACCTTTCCCACATTCAGAACAAGTAAATGTTTTTTTTTCTGTGTGAGTTTTCATATGAAGATTGAGTTTTGTGACTCGATTGAAATATTTGCCACAATGAGAACATGCAAATGGTTGTTCTTCTGTGTGAGATCTCATATGTCGTTGAAGACTTGCAGCCTGACTGAAACATTTCCCACAATCAGAACATGCAAATGGTTTTTCTCCTGTATGAGTTCTCATATGTAGCTTGAAATTTGTGGTCATGCTAAAACATTTCCCACATTCAGAACATGCAAATGGTTTTTCTCCTGTGTGAGTTCTCATATGTAGATGGAGACTTGTTGCCTGACTGAAACATTTTCCACATTCAGAACATGCAAATGGTTTTTCTCCTGTGTGAGTTCTCATATGTCGATTCAGATTTGTGGCCCAACTGAAACATCTCCCACATTCAGAACATGCAAATGTTTTTTCTTCTGTGTATGTTTTTGGCTTTGATTCCAGATAACTATGTGATACATGGAGATCTTCCAATACACAATCTGGTAAAGAAAGGGAAATGTGGTCCTCTCCAATGGTATTCCAAATCTCAGATCCATCTGTTGGAAACAAAGGCACCAGCAGTATATTATTTTACAATCTCAAAGTTTTAACATACTTCTAAACTGAAACGAAAGTTTTGTGAATAAACATTTTTCTAGAGGGGGCCTTTCGGCTCCTAATATTATGGAATATTACAACGAAGTTGTCCTGATTGATCAAATGGTGTGGGTCAGACTCTTTAACTAAATGGAAGTAGATTGAAAGCAATATGATTGAAAATTTACAACTTAACCATCTTATTTGACTTGATGAATTAGAGGGGAAAACGCTTGATAAATTACCACTAATAACTAAGGTTGGATTACCTGCAATAGATCAAAACATATTACTGAATTTCCTTCTCCCATAACTTTAATATAAATTTTATTTACTGGAGAAATATCTTCCCAAAATAGGGTCCCATTCCATTTCAAGTCTGTAATTGCCTGTAACCCAAAAGTTTGACTTCATGTTAAATCTTTTTCTAAACATTTAAACGCAATCAATTGTCTCTAACTCGCAACTGCCCCCTCACTGCCTCCATACGCGAACCATGCACTCGAAAATAGAATTTTAGGGGGCGTGATCATATGATGTCAATATTTACACTAGCCTGTAATTTACTTCTCAGACCTAGCCAATAGTAAATGAGACCATCATCATGATGTCATTAAAACATATAGTTTATACTTTAAGTTCACTCAGAGACTACAAATTAATTAGTGTTGAGAAGTACATTTTGAAATCGAGTCAATCCAGCAATTCAGAAATCCATAAAATTATTTAAAGCAACTGTTCAAGTCCATGATATGCATTAATCACTTAGGTGCCCGGACACATTTCACACAAAAATAAACATAGTAAACTATTTTTGAATTGAATATTTGTGGGTTTGCGACTGTTTTGCTATTAATTCTAATGCATTTATATGCCTTACTATGCATTTACAGCATGTTTTAAATAGCTGCTGCAGCTGTGATAAGTGTTAGAAAAAGACCTTGTAAGTCATATTTAGTACTCATAACATTTTTTACACAAACTTGATACATTTTATCAGACTTAATTTGTGATCTAGCGCTCCGGGTCTAATAGAATATTGATTTTGTGTAACTATTTTACCACTCATAAATCTTGAGTTGTGCTAAAACCAATGGAGTTCTAAGGCTGGTTTTGCTGCTTTGGCTGACCCTTAGTGATTGTGGACAGGGAACTCGCAATCGGAATGCAAGTAGCTAAATGGAGCCAATTGAATATCTGTAACTTTTACAAGCTGCTTTACAAGTCCAAGTAATCTTGATTTGGCCAATTGAATGTGGGTCATAGTTGTTTGTAATTATGGGGCATTAATAATATCTAAGACCTATATACTAATTATGTAATTAAATATTTTTAACAATTGGTTAATGAATACCATATTCCTAATAATAAATGGCTGGAAAATAATATTTAAAAAATGTCACTGTCCAAGTTAACTCAACAAAAAAATGTAACTGATTTTGGGAAATTATAAAAGGATATAGTATAATTGGGAATAAAATTACATACATATATAATTATTTATTAGGTACTTGTACCTCACAACGGCGATTAAAAATTATTAAAAACAAGGATAGAAGGCGTATGATAAAAACAGAGCCTTCCATAAGGCCAAAATGGCCCAAAATTTGTAGGATAATCAATATCTCAAGAGCTTAAAAAGCTAGTGTTAGTTATATTTAAATATAAAGTTAGGGCTTGCTTTTTATTGTTCTAATCGCTCAATTAAATAATTTGTATGTTTTTCTAAAAAACAGTAATAAATTATTAAATCGCTTAATTCAACCAACTTTTAAACTCCCATCATTGGCACAGTTAGTCAGAAACTATTTAATACATTGTAATCGTAGATAGTGTGACCCCTTTATCATTCTAATATGGGTTGGTTATTAAGGGCATATAGTTGCCACAGACACCCACATTAATAAAAGGAGTTCCTTATAATGAATTTAGGGAGAGAGAAGAAGTTATCTTAAAAGAGGGTACTAGAGTGAATAATGTTGGGCGAGCGCGTGGTGAACAAGCTAAGCCTAAACAAAAGGCGTCTCTATGCGTGTCACAGTGGACCGCATGAGTCGCTCCCGCCTGACGCGTTTCGTGGCACAACTGACGTCTTTCTCAAAGGGCAAACATGGAAGTAATGGCCGAGTGAGCTATTTATGCATAGCGGTTGCTACAGCAACCATACGTAATAATAAAACATATATAGGTGCAAGAAAAAGCAGGGAAATGCAAATAATATAATAATGGTAAGTATAAATGGCAAATAAAAAGGAATCAACTATAAAAGGACAAAAGTAAACAAGATGATGAAGCAATCATAATAGGAAGGTCCTGAGAAATAGGATGATGGAAAGAGATAGGCCAGCAAAAAAAAGGCAAATAAAATGATAATGGTTGTGACTAAAAAGTGTCTATAGAAAATAAACTAAGAGTGAAACACCTATGTAATTGAAAAAACGAAGAAATCTATAAGTATACAATATAGTTAAATATACATATTTAATATATGTGAAATAAATGTGAAGATTTACATCCATAGAGATGTGCTATAAATAAGCATGTGAATATTAAAGGAGAGCATCTAAAGGGCTCCCAATATAGGTATGGTGATTGCAGTGGTGCACAATATACAAGATAATATAATAAAAAATGTGGCACAACTATATCTACAATCCAAAAGAAGAATGGTTTATCCTATATAAAGTAATATTATCTCTAGATGGTTTATTTGGGGAGGGGGGACCTCATTGCTTTGGATCTTTCATCATTCATTAGAAAGAAACCTGATTCTTAAATGAAGGCCGTATAGTTGAAGCCTTGATTTAGGCCGAAAGGAGAGAGGGCCTTTAGTTTGTATATCCATTTGGCCTCACATTGAAGGAGTTTGCGATCAATGTCTCCCTGTCTTTGACTCATGGTGACTTTATCAATGGCAAAAAAGGTCAAAACTTCACTTTGGTTCTTATGATAAAGTTTGACATGTCGTGCAATAGGGGTATCCAGCATATGTTTAATGCTCAAGACATGTTCCCCTATCCTGCGTCTTAGTTGGCGGCTGGTTTTTCCAACATAGATCTTGTGGCAAACGCAAACTGCTACATAAACTACACCTGTAGAACAACAGTTAAAAAACTCCTTGATTTTGTATTTTGTCTTTGTTGTTGGATGTTCAAATATTTTAGTAGGTGTGATGTAGCTGCAGTATTTGCATCTGCCACATCTAAAACAACCTAATGGGGGTTTAAGCCAATTGGTGTTTGTTCCTTTCTCTTTGAAGGCACTATGTACCAAGATATCTTTGAGGTTTGTTCCTCTCCGGTAGGTGACTGATTTTTTACTACACATTGCTCAAAATATATTATTCATAGAATATTCCTGTATCACTAATTCAGAGCATGGACACAAATACATTATTATCGATTTCACTCACCATTACAGTGATCTGATTGTTTTTTCA
>CM050170.1:107092200-107117200 GCA_027410445.1 Discoglossus pictus | reverse complement strand
ATGGATGTGATATGTCAGTCTCAGCAGTGGTTATGGGTGATATATCTTAGAATTATCTTGTCCATAAATCAAATTACTTATTAGTTACTATATGATTTCCTGATAAATCAATACATACAGATCTACCCCCCTGTGAACCTCTCTTTGACAATTTAAATTGTAATGCTTTCTTATGATGCTTGTTGGGGTGACAGTGGGTCTTACAATTATGTATTATTACATTTCTTATTTTTCATTAATTACTCACCTTCCCTGATATTTACAGGACTCTCCTCTTCCTTCACCTGCTGCTGATCTCTTGTATTCAGATTTTCTTGTTTAACCTTGGAGACAACTGGAGGCTTCACATCTAAAGGTCCTACACAGATATAGATACACTGCTTATAGACTTTCACCATTTTTTATTCAATATCACTCTAGTGTTTGTGCATCTTTCAACCAAAACAATTAAAATATTTGTTTAAGACCAAAGACAGAAAGGAAGGGGCTGGAACCAACAGATTGATCCGAATATGTATTAAATGGTAGGAGTAAGAATACATATATATAGACTATTATTAGACAGGTTTTATGTGAGGACGTTGTACAGTCTGAATACGGTCTTGTATCTTACACACTGTTGACAAGCCCCATTCAATTTGCTATTTTATAAAGTTACATCACTAAAAACTGGTTAGTAACTTAGCTATTCTATTCACCCTTCCCAACATGTCTGCAAATAACCCAATTGCAATATTACCACTTGCTTTCTCATTGATTTCCACACATCAGTAGTATTATGAGTTGGTTTTGCACTAAATCGCTATTCAATTGGAACCTTTTCAACATTACTTATGACTCACTACTTGTAATATCACTGATGTTGATGAAAAATTTACTGGTACCAAATAGCAGCCACACACTCAGAAAAATGCATTTTTGGCAATTTTCCTCTTCACTGCTCACACCCAATCACCCCCTTACCCACTAACATCCGATCACCATATTCCCTAAACACACTTGATTGCTGTAATCCATAACCATGGTGGTCCATTGAGACCCCTATGGCATGTAAAATATTCACCCTGTGTCAAAGCAGTCATTAAAGAACCATTTACCTCACAATCAGTGTTTTTTGTGAAAGAGCACAAGATTCTATGTTAAAATTATCTATTGTTTTTTTTTTAAATTACACTAATCACAGCTAAAAATCGACAGTCTTAGGTCTGTTTTCAAACACACTGCTGACTGTTCCATGATTAACAACAGGAATGTAGCAGGAGATGTTAACCCTCAATTGTGCTTTTTAGTTGATTCCAACAGTAATTCTCTGTTCAGATGAATTTGAGAAGGGTTTCCTCTATTTCTGCTTATGCTCTCTGTACGGAGCAGCTGTTGTGCGTGTATCTATGGGAATGTCAGAGTCTCATGTAAACAGACATTTCATTTATAAATTTCTCTGTGAAAAAATAATGATTTCAAAAATTATTTCAACATGGTTTTATGAGAACTTTACAGTGGTGTGCTCCAAGTTGTACTTAAATTAACTGGCTCTTTAAAGGACCCCTGTGGCACCTAAATGTTAACCCCACCATGGATGTCCCTAATGGATCCCCATGGCATAAAATGTAAACCCCAATGCCATTGGGGTCATATAAGTAC
Organism: Discoglossus pictus; assembly: GCA_027410445.1. Classification (NCBI taxonomy): domain Eukaryota; kingdom Metazoa; phylum Chordata; class Amphibia; order Anura; family Alytidae; genus Discoglossus; species Discoglossus pictus. Next base: position 107,115,559 of record CM050170.1, on the reverse strand, counting down.
CCCTGTGGCATGAAACGTTAACCCCCTATCTACATCTTTAAAGGACCTCTGTGTCAAAAAAACGTAACCCCTGTCACAGAGGCCCTTTAAAGACCTTTACAACATCTAAATATTAACAACATACCATGGGGGTTCCTAAATGACCTTCATGGTATCCTTATTAACCCCAATATACATTCCCGGACTATTAACTCTTTAAGTAACAAGAGGTCTTAAAAGGACCCCATGGTATCTATATTATGCCCAAAATACCAAAGGTCTATATAGGCTCCCATGATAAGCTAAGATTAAACCCTTAACAGCCATGGGGTTTTATATAGACCCAATGGTACCCCAAACTTAACTCCTGATGTGCCTAAGTATAACAAAACACCACACTAATAAAAAAATTAACTACAAACACAAACAAACTCAAAACTGTATTTTATATAAAATAAAAAAAGCATGAATTACTTATAATAAAAAAACTTGATTACAAAAGAATAAAACAAATTACAAGAAAATAAAAAAGTACATATAAAATAAAGTAAAAACTACAATTAAAAAAATAAAATATAAATGAAACTTGTAAAATAAATTAAATGTAATTATACCTGCCCAAATGATAAGCCAGTGATGATCACTGATGCCCTGGTCTTCAATTTTCTGCCCTGGATTAAATTGAGCTACCCATCTTGATTGAAGATCTTCTTGTCCTCTTCAATCTTGATTGAAGACTTTAAGCCCTTGAACGATCCGGCGTCCGTAATGGAGCCCATAAGTTATTTTGCTATTCAATTGGCGTCTTTTTGCAGGGTCCGACCGGGTTACGGGCTCCTATTCCTTGCAATGGTTACCATCGCTAGTTATAGTCCGTCAAAGCTTTCGATCTTTCACGCCCGCAAGAGTACGATCGCAAAAATCGCAAATAGCTATTCAATTGCTCTGATTCCCCAAGCCTGCAACTGTTTTCACACCCGTAAACGGCAAATGTATAACATTATCCTATGAGTACTAGAGAGGATCCGCAAAGGAGTTAAAGACATATCCGTCGCATTGTAAAAGCAAATATAAAATCAATACAGCACTGTAAATAACAGTCCCAAGCTCGCAAATCGGCAATGAAAAATATTTTTATTTTATGTTTCCTTTTGGGGCTAAATCGATCTTGGGTATAAAAGAGTTAATACATATCAGGCCACCCTTATGGACTAGTATTGGCATTCATTTTTATTATTTCTTATTTTGAGGGTTTGCAAGTCTGATCACATATCGGACCCCAGGACCTAATTGATTGACATGTAACCTCCATGTTTTACTGCCGTAATAATGACGGTCTCATTTTCTATTGGCTGTTTCTAAATCGGGAGTTATGGCTTTGCTTAATTAATCATGTTCCCTTGCTCTATAAAAATTAAATATTTAACAGAGCTCCTCCTCAAATGACCGTTGCCGCACTGATGCTTGAATTTAAATTTTTATGCATTCTGATTGACTGAAATAGATGTCACCCTTCTCATTTTTGATACATATCTGAAAAAACATTCTGATTGACTGAAATATGATAGACATCTACAGCCTTATTAAATTGCGATTCAGTAAATTTAAAAAAGCTCTATTTAAGCACACAGCATATTTTTTTTTTCAGAAGTGTTTAGTTAGTGAACTTCTATCCAAAAGCAAGGTCTTTGCCAAGTAAAAACTTCTGCAAAAAAAATATGCTGTGTGCTTAAATAGAGCCCTTTTAAATGTACTGAATCGCAATTTAATAAGGCTGCTAATTCAGGCATTCACAATGTTTGTTTAGATGTCACCCTGATCCTTTAGGAACCCCAGTGGGAGTGTAAACATTTAGGTGCTTTAAGGACCTCCCTGACATGGGGTTAATATATTAGGTGCCATTAGGGTCTCAATGGACCCCTGTGGTTATGCATTTCAGCAATCAGGTGATAGTGAGAAAATAGAACAGAATAAAATATGTTTTACTAATATTGATTAAAATAACACACTTATAAAACCGGGCAAATTAAAAAAAATCTAAATGAAAGATACAGGGAGATAGATTTGCAGTAATGTGAAAAAACAAAGTTGATGTAGTATATAATACAGTCTAGCATCAAAAGATGGAAAATCTAAGTGTTATATCACATTATTCCATCTATTTTACATAATCCCCTGTAATTAGTGATTACATTTGTTTAATCTCGACTATGGGATCTTTCTGAGCGAAAACTCCTGAATTGGATTCCACCAGGTAATTGACAATGTTATATATTTGTCTCTGATGTACTAGCAGCCATAGAGATAGCTGAATATTATCGGTCCTGGCCCCCACAGGTCTATCAATAATGTTTCAAATGTGACAAAAGTGTTATATCCAGAATATTTGGAGCTCCAGCCCACTCGTAATAAGACCAAATATATGTGGCCTTACCCCCATTTTCCAAATACCTATATCAATGAGCAAATTCTTGTTTATCTGTTGTTTACTCCAAAGTAGGTCAAATGGTGTATGTTTCTGATGTAGACATATACACCTAAGTCACATCACTGTAGGTAATACCCCATAAATATAATAGCATAACCCGTATAGAACATATGTAAACAGCACTAAGCATAATAAGATATTCTATTCCAGACCCTTAAGTATCTCTCCATAAATGTATTAAAATAGACTATGAAGTAAATTATCCAAATATCATGTTTAACAGATGAAATAGTTTTACTTTACTCCATAAATATTGGGGTGGTGTAACCTGAGGAGCACAAAGAGTTTTTTCATCTCTGTATATCACATATACCCTCTGGTATATTGAGGAAGTGCTACTTTCTTTCTGACGCTGGGAATAAGGTCCGGCACTCACATTCTTTTATAGGTACATGTATGCTGATTAAATCTAATCATTTAACTTTCTTTCCAGGTATAAACCGAAAGCAATGGAGAAAAGGAAACAAATCTCAACTAAAAAGATCCAGGTGGAATAAAGTGATAGACCACATAGATTTGCATATTTTGCTGATTATTCATATTCAGCTTTAATTAATTACTTCACTACAAATCTATCCCCTCGTATTAATCATTTAGATTTTATTAATCTATAAGTCTATACGTTTATTTTAAATCAATATCAATTAAAGTTATATTTTAGTCTTATCTATCTTCTCACTATCATGATTACTAGGATTGGATACTGATTATAAGTGGGAATCACTAGTCTGTTAATATACTATTCTCTTTCACATGGTCTACACATATATTACCAGCTTCATCCAAGTAAAAAGGGTATTTTCCCAGTAAACACATGATTTAGCCACTTGTCCTTACCTAAGAGAGAAGGTTTTCAAGTTCTCTATTTCTGAATGAAAATTAACTAATGGGTGCGGCTGTTCTTGCCTTTGGTGATTAAATGATGAAGGACATATGCACCTCAGTACAGTGATACAGTAACGTGATATTTGTCCAAAGGATTGAGGTGTTTTACCTGAATCTAGACAGTTATTACTAAATGAATGTGTGCCCATGTGTATTGTCCTTCACACCTTCCAGGTCTTATATACACCGTATATATATATATATACACACACACAACATAATTATAAAATAACATTATTACCTCTACTATAGATACACTAAGGGAGGAGTATATAAATATAAATATATATATATATATATATATATATATAATTATAACTCCACTAGTAAAAAATATTGTAGATGACAGAATTAAATTACTTTTATTATTTTCATATTTATCACTCACCTTCACATGGATGGGAAAGAATTCCAATACAATGGATATCACCGCCTTCTTCGCTTTCCTCTTTAATTGTCTCAATAAGCAGATTGTAATTAGGGGGTCCTGTTTGTCCAATAGAGAATCAACTGTAGAGTTTTATTCTATACAACAAATAACATGATCTGTCTAGTTACCCCAATTACATGTTTATATAACTAGAGTCAAAGACTAACAATAAATAAAGTTTCTTGTAATAAGATAATTATCTCTTGAGGAAACATTTTCTAACTGGGGTCTATGTAATTCTAGGATCCCATTAGATTTCCACTAGGATCATGTAATCTGACTTGTAATAAAAAGGCAATTGGCACCTAATTAATTTATTTTATATTAAACAATATTTTTCCAAAAGCCAAATCTGTCAAATAAATCTTCACATGAGTGTGGAGTATATAACACAATAACAACATTATCAGGAAAATAAAGCATTTTAGAGAAATGTTATTGTATTATGTGGGATTTAGTTTAGACATCTGGTCAAGTTTTCATGTAACCAAATATGAGGTGACTCTTATGGCTCCCACTAAGTAATAGTGTTACACATATATTAGCTATCACAGTCCTGTATAAATAATGTATCACTCACCTTCACTGATATTTACAGGAATTTCCTCCTCTTTAATCCCCCGGGGACTCCTCATATTCGTCTCTTCTTCTTGATCAGACTCTGAGAGAACTGATGGTGTCACTTTGTCACTGTCTGTACAAATAAACATGAGACGGTAACACACTGGGATTTGTTACATGTCTCTATGGTCTGTACAAATAAACATGAGATGGTCACACACTGGGATTTGTTACATGTCTCTATGGTCTATACAAATAAACAGGAGACGGTCACACACTGGGATTTGTTACATGTCTCTATGGTCTATACAAATAAACATGAGACGGTCACACACTATGATTTGTTATATGTCTTTATGGTCTGTACAAATAAACATATGATGGTGCTAGACACTTTTATAGTAAAATTGAAAATATTCGCAATGAACTCTCCTCTCAACGTGGCCATATCCCACCTTCTCCCCAACAAACAAACAGCACCCTGCCTTCACCCTTTCCAAAATCTATTGCCATTAAAACTCTTTTATCCCCGTAACTGAGAGCAAAGTTGCTAGTCTTCTATCAACCTCTCGTCTCACAACTTGTCCACATGATCCTATTCCATCAGAGCTGATCCCCCCACCACACTTATCCCAGCTCTCACACGTCTATTCAACCTTTCCTTAGACACTGGTAAGTTTCCATGACCTTTCAAACAAGCCACATTTACACCCATCCTTAAGAAACCCTCATCTGATCCAGCTTCTCCATCTAATTACCGCACTGTCTCTCTACTTCCCTTGGCTTCTAAACTACTTGAGTGTGTTGTCTACAATCACCTTACACAATTAATTTCCTCCAACTCCCTCCATGATCTCTTCCAGTCTGACTTTCGGCCCCAGCATTCTACGGAGACTGCTCTCAGAAAAATTACTAATGACCTGCTCACCGCCAAATCAAAGGGTCATTTCTCTATCCTAATTCTCCTGGATCTCTCTGCTGCCTTTGACACAGTTGATCATCCTCTTCTTATCCAAATTCTCCACTCTCTTCACATCAGTGACACTGCTCTCTCTTGGTTCACATCTTATCTAGAAAATCAAACATTTAGTGTCTCCTTCTCTGGTGCCTCTTCATCTCCTTGTCCTCTAACGCTTGGTGTATCCGCAGTCGCAGTCTCTCTCTCAGAGGTCAAGGAAAAGAAGAGGAGACAGAGAAGGAGACACTAAACATACAATTTTCTAGGTAGTATGTGAACCATGAGAGAGCTGTGACACAGATGACAAGATAATGTAGAGTCTGGAAGTGGGTGGCCAATTGTATCAAAGGCAGTACATAAATACAGGTATCTGCCGTATCTCTTTAATGTGGGCAGTATCTGTAGCTCAGGATATATTAATTTGTTTGTCTGAATGCAAATGGACTAATTGGGGCAGCTGTTCTTACCCCTCATGTAAAATGTTTTGGTTGAGTAATGGAGGACATATACACCTCAGTGCAAACTGGAATATGTGATATTTGTCCATAAGATTGAGGTGTTTTTCCTGAATCCATACAGTTATTACAGTTATTACTAAATTAATTTGTGCCCATGTGTATTGTCCTTCACACCTTCCAGGTCTTACTGATTGTTCTCCTGCAGCTCCTCCAATGTTACACAATCAGATCTGCATCTTGCACAGAATTAGAGGGTCTGGTATATATATATATATATATATATATATATATATATATACACAACATAATTATATATTAACATTATTACCTCTATTATAGATACACAAAGGGAGGAGTGGCAAGGTCCGGACTCATTTAACATCCAACACCCTGGTAGTGTCAGCTTCCACGGTAAGTCAGGAACTATGACTTTCAGTTCATATAAAATTTGAGGAGAGGGACAGTTATATGAACTAGTCAACATAATGTGATATGATTTCCCCTCCACATAACTTTCTCTCTTCCTAACTTTTATAACTATCCTAGAAAAAAAAATGCATCAAAAAACAGTATTAAATTACTTTTACGATTTCTCATATTTATCATTAACGTTCACATGGATTGTAGTGAATTACAATGTGATGAATGTCACCGTCTTCTATTTCCTCTATAACCTTCTCAATACACAGATTATAATCACAGAGCCCTCGTATTGCTCCATGTTTGTGTAGACAGATATCTGATATTATATTCTTTAATACTGGGCTATTGTATCAGTCATTGTGTCGCTGACCTAAAGTCCAGGTCTGAGACCAGAGCCCCCTGTTATACCTGGTCCTCTATAACATGCAGGACTCCCCAGGACTTTGCGGGTTATACACACTATTTGAACAATAACCTAGCAGGGAGTGGAGGTTATCTGGGGGACAATATGAAGACTAAGGACAAGTAGGATGGATCAGGGAGGGAAGGGTCTGAAATAAACTGTTATAGTACAAATTACTGACCATAAAGGATTATAGTGATTATAAGATTAGTGGGAGCTGCAGTTTAGATACAATAAATACCTGAACAAAATGCACAGACTGAAAAATTCAGAAGTATTTATCCTCATTATATCTCTATATACATACTGCAGACTGTGTATACATGTGTAGATAGATATACAATAAATATATACCATGGTATACACTGTCCTGCACTATATATATATATATATATATATATATATATATATATATATATATATATATGTATAGATAAGTGCAAATAAATATTAAATAAAAACATATATACACCCTCCCTCCAAACTGATAGATAGATAGATAGATAGATAGATAGATAGATAGATAGATAGATAGATAGATAGATAGATAGATAACACAGCCACTCAACACTCACAGCCCCAGTCTGTGTCCCAGGCTCTTCCTCCAGCGGATTTCCGGTTGCTAGGCAGAAGCTGTGATATCATGACTTACGCTGTACAGGAAGCTCATACCCACTTGGATCACCATGTTTGTTTTGGGTAAATCCGAAAGACATTTCAGTCAGTGGGTTTAATGCACAGCACACACACCTCTATTATAGATACACTAAGGCAGCAATGACATCACATATTTCCTGCCACTTAAATAATCGGGCTGGCGGTGACATTACTATTTGGTAACAACTCTGCTTAATTGTTCCAGAGCGATGTAGAGAGTGAGCTATATTGTAATACACGACGTATCACCATGGAAACCGGACTATACCCATAAACAAACCCATTTACTGTGCTGATTGGCAACTGCTTGTACAGCAGGGGTTTTCTGGTACTTGTAGTTTAGTGGAGTAAAAATTCACTTCCTGCTGTTTTCCGGCAGTGAGGCCGAAGCTGATCTTTGTGTCTTCAGCAGGTAAATAAAGTGATTAATGATCTAATTAGTGATGAGGAGATAATTTAGGGCTCATCCTCCATCATCTCTTTTATTTCATCCCATTCTGTACCTAGGACTGAATATAAATACAAGGAATAAAAATCTGTATAATAGCAGTAACATGTATAATAGTAATAACCTATCACATGTCTGTTTTTATATATACAGTATATATAAAGAGAGAGTTACTATTAAAGAGACCTAGATTCGCTGCACATGGGATGCTCTGCTAAGTATATTTGTCAGTGAGGGCTGTTCTAGCAGCAGCAGCTTTCACTCCTCACACGCAAGTACGTTTGGCTGGAGGGCGCGGTGCAGAACTCAGGGAATGTAACGCCAACACTGCCTCAGTCACTCATGTCTGTCTGCTTCCAGGTAAAACTGAATTGCAGAGACATACAGTGGATGAAATCTAGGTGTCTGTAAGCATTTTGTGGCATGGCAACCTGGCTCCTGGCATTTGTTGAGCCCTTTATATTAAAAATGTTATTTAAAGTACAGTATTCACGTTTTTTTCTGGTTCCTTGAAAGTTCTGCTTGCTTGAGTTCTGGTTAACTGAGAGTCTACTGTATAGTTAATAAATAGTACATTTGTGTTCATATTTGAACGTCTATAACAAGTTGAAAACTTGTTTCATGCCCAGAATTCAGAGAAATACAGTTATTACACTGCATTCTGAGAACCTTGGCAGGGACATGCAAATGTGCCCACAAAGGCTTCACCCTTGCAATTCATAACCATATAGAACATGGTTTCCCTTAAGCATATGCCTGCTGTTTCAAACAACTTTTGTGTATATATATGTGTGTATATATATATATATATATATATATATATATATATATATATATATATTGTGATCGTTTGCTCCTTTGAAGTATGACAAGCAAGTGGAGTATGGAGTTCGTGTCAGAAGTGAAGGAGTTAAAAACTTCTGAAGAACTCCTAATTGGAGCAACTGCCCTTTAAAAGCCTGAAAGCAGACCTAGAGAGGGAGGTGTGGCCGGCTAGGCTCTGTGCAGATTGTGGGCTGCTGGCAGGAGCAAGCCACAGAGAGTGAAGACTGTTCCGGTGTGGAAATACAGTGGGCTGTGTGAAGCCTGATTTACTGGGGCTGCAAGTACTGGACAACAGTGAGAAGAGGGTGCTGATTGCAGTCACAGTACGAATTGAGCTGAAAGAGCGACTATAGACGCCAGAGGTGAAAATACAAGGAAAGCACCAAGTAAGTGAATTACAGACCAAGGAGGATTCCCAGGCAGAGTAGCCTAAAAGAGACAAGGTCTATGCTAGTGAGGATTCTGGGAGTTGCAGCTTACAAGAGAACATTGTCAGCTGGGTGGACTGCTATAAGAGAAGCGTGTGTGAAAGTTTGCTCACACAGATATCAAGGTAAAGCTGCTGTTGGAGCAAAGCCAGCCCTGCATGCTAATTGTGGAAATCCTGGATGTAAAGGTACCATTGCAGAGTCTGATAACCCCAGGGAGAAGTCTGTGTCGTTAAACAGATTTGTGGCCTTCACCAGAAGAGGGTGCTAAGGGTCCCTGGAGGTTGGGGTATCTGGAGAGTAGGGCGGGCCAGAACCCCACCCTATGGTATGAAGTTTAAAGACGACGGTCTACCGAGTGAAGACTTCTAATAATAAGAGACTGTTTATTTGTGTCCTGGCCACAAGGTGGCACTATCACAAGTCAGAGGGACTATTGGTATCCTGGCCACAAGGTGGCAGGCTCCTAAGTCAAAGGGACTATTGGTATCCTGGCCACAAGGTGGCAGTCTCCCAAGTTAAGGACTGTATATACCTGGCCACAAGGTGGCATTCTCCCACCTCGCAGAGACAAAGTTATTTATGTTTCGTATTTTAAGCAGAGCTACTGCTTCAACTGTTAATTTCCTTTTTGCAAATAAACCAATTTGCTGCATTTGAAGTCGGTGTCAGCCCTTTATTTTAGAAACCAGCGCTATACGCGGCCATCCTGATCACAATATATATATATAAAACGTGTGTGTGTGTAACAGAACATAAGCAAGATTAATTGGCGTTTTGTTTTTATTAACGTCATACCTCCCAATGGTACAAATGATGAATGGTCTATCTATCTATCTATCTATCTATCTATCTATCTATCTATCTATCTATCTATCTATCTATCTATCTATCTATCTATCATTATTTATGCTCTGTATGTTATAATTCCAATTCCTTCTGTCCTATTGTCACATCCTCTTGCTTCTAACTCTGTCCTCACCGACACACTGACTGGATTAGATACACTCAGGTAGGAAAATGCATACACACCGGCACCTACGGGGACTCCCTATTTCCGGATAAGTGTAGTTGCCGATTAATCGGAAGTCCCAGAATGTAACAGTCTAAACAACCCTTAAACACCCCAAACCCCTCAGAATGCCTTTAAAAGGTATTAGCACCTAAACTGGGCAATTTAGGGCGAGGAAAAAAAAAATAGAAAAAAGTTAGTAATTTTTTTTTTGCAGTCTCAAACTCCCGATAGTGCAGGTTATGCAGGTTTAGCAGGAGTTTTTTTTTACATGGGCAATTGATGCCGGTGCCTGTTGCTTGAGAGTCCCGGTGAGTTGGGTGCTGGATAACTGGGATACTACTGTATAATAATCTTAGTCTTGGGCTCTGAGATGCTTCCTCTAATCCATATAAATAGAGCACCATTTAATAAATTATTGTGGAGAGAGGTGGAGTAGCTCCAAATTATTGTAAATACAGTGTTCATAATGTGTATTAGTTCCATGAAAATTGATGATAAGCAGACAGATCAACTGTGCTGTATACAGAGACACATACTACAGCATATTGTATGGTCCAACCGAAAATAATGGCCAAGCAAGTGAATCCGCGTGAATCCTGTTGGTTCTCCTTACTAACGTTCCCCTCTCAGTCTTACACAAAAACAGGTACCTCACCATAGGGTCTGTAATCACAGGTACATATTGACAAAAATAGGTATGTTTTCCTAGAACTGTAGTGGTCCTTTAATATATCCTGTAGAGCCATGAATTCCTGAGGTCCATGTTAATGGGTCATGAGGTTCCATAGCTATTTGATAAAAAATGGTTCTATATCTGAATTTGTTTTTAAATAAATTATATAAAAGTGCACTGTCTAACTACCTATGTTTTTTTTTGACAACTGACCCTAAGGAAATTGTGCCGGTGAAGAAGTGCTTTTTACCCTCTACTGAGCTGCTCCCTAGATGGGACACCGCAGAGCCACTACCTGCTCTGGCCAAGGTGGTAGCAGTATGCCCCTGGATGAGATCCTAGTTCCTATGAACCTGGCTGTGTTCCCAAGATTGATGCCTGCAATTTGGGGTGGGTTATTGAAAGGAATGGAGATGGGGTTAGCCTGTGTTGCTACCTGGAACCCTGAGGATTGGGATAAAAAATGACGGGGCAATAAAAAATTGTGGAAATCATGTTTGTCACACAATGGGAGTCTACTGTGTGCCTCAACTGCTTGCATCGCTTTGCGAGGCTCACAGTGGAATGAGCTCCTTTGGCGCTCATTGCACCCTAAGTCCTGCGTGTCGCCAACGGCGATTACTGCATGCCTCAACTGCTCGCCTCGTTTTGCTAAGCTCGCAGTGCAATGAGCGCCACCCTTAATCGTGTATGTCGGCTCGCTTTGCGAGGCATTGGCTCGCCTCGCAGTTGCAGCCCTATGGGCCGCTAAGGACGATCAGTGCATGCCTCAACAGCTCACGCGTCGCCTCACGTAAATTTTTCAGGTGTCAGGGCATAATAAAGTAATTAAAATATTTAACTGCTTTGAGTGTCCTTTTCCTGTCAGGCAATGAGCATTATTCATAAAGTAAAGGCAGTGTAAAGTATGAGATTTTTTTTTTAATAATTAATTAATAAATGAATATATGTGACTTTAATTAATTAATATACATTACCTATTTGTAATTAATATCCAGCAACCAATATCCTGAAGAGCTTACAATCTGTTTGGCTTTTTTTTTAAATATACAGGGAGAAAATGTACAGAGGAGAAAGTGTCAGCAATGTGCTAAGTGTGCAGTGCATATAGTCTGCATGCGCAAGGACAAATCTTTGTTTAGGCGGGAGAACCGCCATTTCAAAAGCGTAATGTGGTAATGTACAAGTTAGTGTTGTGAAATGACGGGGATAGTCTATGTATTACGTGGTTCGCCGAGCATTTTCCGTCCTTCCTAATAGTATATTTTTGTACCTCGTACGTCCCTGGCAAAGGCGTACGCGGCTGGCAGTGTTTTGCTCAATTCGGGGTTGTGTAGCCTCGTTTTAATTTTTTTGACCTGCCATTTTTTTTCTAGCTTAGGCAATTGTCGAGTGCAGAAACTCTGCAAATTCGGTTAAAATTTGCGTGCAGCCACACTCCCAGACGTCCTGGCTCCCCCCCCCCCCCCCCCCCCCCCGTGCTGTAAGTGAGTGTTTGTATATTTTTATTTGTATATTTTTTGTGTTTTTTGATTTGCGTGGTTAAGGGATTGCAAGGTTGTACATTTTTTTTTAAGTCCCGCGTTTCTTAACTGCCTGCGGCCTACGTCCTGCGTGCTTCAATGCCTCAACTTCGGCGCTCATTTCAGGCTAAGTCTTGCGTGTTTAAATGCCTCAACTGCTCGCCTCCCTTTGCTCGCAGGGAAGGAGCGCCTTTGGCGCTTCTGTGCCTCAACGGCTCGCCTCGCTACACGAGGCTTGCAGTTGCGGCCCTTCAGCTCGCAAACATGACGACAAATCGCACTTTGACTATTATAATATCTGATATGACTTGGCGATTTGCCTACAGTCACATAATTTTCTGTATCATACATATAACTTACCTTTAGATAAACATTATTCTTTCTATTGAGTATCCTTTTCAATTTAGGGAAATATACAGGGCAGATGTTCATGGATTTTGCAGATAGACCTGTCTACACAGATTGTTTAATGATATGGCAACTGCAAAAATATTGCAGAAACATTGGTTGTTTCCATGCTTGAATGTTATCGCATGGAGAGATGCAGACAAATGTACTTGGACAGATGTATACCGATGTACTTTAAGAGATGCGGACTGATGTACTTGGTAGATGCAGATCAATGTACTTGGAGAGATGCAGACCAATGTACTTGGAGAGAGCCCTGTTGTTGCAGTTCTCCAGGAATTGAATTGTCCAAGGTTAAACAATTTGGCTTTCAAAAATGTATTTGTGTGGATTTATTAAAGACAATGTATTAGCATGGAGTTGGAAGGTTATTTCATGAGGAAACTTAGATCAATGTATGTGTAGAGAGCATTGATGTTGCAGAATTGAACTATCTAAGGTCAAACAATGTGGCTTCTAAATGAAGTTGATTGGAAGTAATGTACTCTTACTTCCACAAATAACTTTATGCAATCCTTGATTTACCTAACATCTACTAAAATATATACATTTGGAACATAAAATAAAGTTCATATGGATACATATGTTTTGCATATGTATATATGAACAGTGCCTAACCTTTAAAATATTTTATGTTGCAGACTATGGTCCCCATTTAATTAAGCAAATCAAAGCAGCCCGTAAAGCAGCCAGTAAATGTTACGGATATATAATTGGGATCTTTTAGCTACTGGCTTTCCATTTGCGAGTTACAGGCTCAAAATTACTGTTGTTGTAAAAAACATAACTCCTTCCTATGTCCTCCTTGATGTTTTGAGCCTGTAAATGTAACCAGTGCTAAAATCTATATTTAATTACATAATTCTACAAGCCCACAATTGCTTTCAAGCCCATAAATCGCAAAGGTATCTCAAAAATATTACGCGTTTCAAATAGGAGTCGCAAAGGCTTTAAAAGCATTTGCGTACTGCTGCAGGAACAGTTAAAGAGACATTAAACTGTCTCTGTGTAACCTCCTCCGGCCCCTAAAACCCCAACTTCTGCATGTGGGGTACATAAAAGACCCCCCCGATGTACAAGGTGGTGGTGTGGCTATTTTGCTTTCCACTCTCTGTACATTTCACCTCATACCCCCTGTCCCATCCCTATATATTTGATATATTATTGGGGAAACAATATCTCCAAAATCAGCTAAATTCATACCTATTAGCTCATATTTCCCATAATCCCAGATAACATCTATATCACTTATTCTTCATTAATGCCATCAATTAGTTCTTTCATCCATTCACAGTTCCAACACATGATGACTTAACAACACATAGGTTCATATGAGTTTAATATTTTAACTTTGTAGAGGAAACTGCAGGAGACCAGTCTGATCTCTAAAGATGTAATATATAATACTAGCGACTTGCCCATCAAAAAATGACGGCAATAAAATTTAGAGTCATGGCAATGCTGTTTGCCACACAATGCGAGGCTCTGCCCCCTCTAAGCACCTTTGGCGCTCATTGCGAGCCTCTCCCCTGTTTACTAATGCTACTTGCCACACAGTGCGAAGCTCTGCCCCCTCTGAGCTACTTCGGCCTTCATCGCATGTCTCGCAATGTGCCTCTCCCCCGTGTAGTTTAGGGGCCTCGAAATGAGTGTTACTGCCTTGGGTTAAGTGTTACTGCCTTGGGTTAAGTGTTACTGCCTTGGGTTAAACGTTACTGGCTTGGATTAGGTGTTACTGGCTTGCGTTAAGTGTCACTGGCTTCAGGCTCTTTTTTAGTGCCTTCGGCCTCGTTTTCATCCTGTAACGTTTTTTTAGGCCGCCATTTTTTTTCTCACTTAGGCGATTTTCAATCTTGTAAAAATTGCAAATATGGCTCAAAATAACTTGCAACCTCACTCACAGGCTCCCTGACTCTCCCCCTGTTCTGTGTGTGAGTGTGTAAGTTAATTTGAGGCATATTTGTTTTTTTTTGTTTTTTCGCCTTTGGTTCTCATTGCAGCTCATTCTAGCGTGCCTCAACTCCCGCAACTGCGTCCCTTGCTTCACAGTTACGCAAGCCCTGCAAAGCATGACGACAAATCACAGGACGACAACTATATATGTGATATCATAATAAAGGCACAAGAAAAGGTCCTGTTCATATTGTGGTATAATATGTATTTATCAAGTGCCTCATCCAGAAACTCATATCTCTTATTTCTAACTTCTCATCCTGCTGACTGGAGATGTGGTGGGGATGTTAACTGTTATAATCTGTGCTTTTATCTGTACATCCCAGTACAATGACAAATAATCTAATTATCTTACATTTATCACAGGTCTCATTACTGCGGCATCTGACTAACTAACTGACCATTACTGAGATGAACAAGGATAACAGGAAAACTGAATGACACCCTTAAGATAATCTACCTACTGAGTGCAGACGTGAGAGCTGCTGGATAAAGTCAGAGTCAAGGTCTCTTCATTAGACATCAGTAGTAGATTACACAAAAACACACAAATTATATGGAAATATGACTGGGCAAAAGGAAAGAGCTCATTGGCTGAAATGTGTTAAGGTCCAGGAGGTGACTGTACTATCAGATGGGTTTACATTAGTACAGAGAATAGTCCTTGTGTTTGGTCTCATTAGGTCCAGGAGGTGACTGTACTATCAGATGGATTTACATTAGTACAGGGAATAGTCCTTGTGTTTGGCCTCATTTGGTCAAGGAGATAACTATACTATCAGATGGGTTTACATTAGTACAGAGAATAGTCCTCCATAGACTCCATTAGATCCAGAAGGTAGAGATTGAGATTCAGCAGTAGATGTATTCTCTCTTTCAGAGCTACACAACGTCCATTGTTTATATCACACCGGATTATTCTAAGGGTTAATTACATAGAAGATACATCATCACCTTTTCCTTTTAAGTGCATCCAGCGTGACTTCAGCTTTCCTTTTGATAAATTTGCTTATTATCAGGGGAAACACACATGAAATCCAATCTGGCATTATAATATAATTTTTCATCATGTATATAACAATTCACAAGCTACCTTTATTATCTATTCTCCTTTTTAAATATACAGTACAGAGAGAGAGAGGGACCACGGTTGAGGACGCCCATCATGAATGTTAAAATGCCTTACCACGATACAAGTGAGGACTGTGTTGTGCAGACACAGGGTACCCTTAGGGTGATGGGTAACTGATATGTTTGCTATAGGTCTTCAGATATTACAAACTGCTTTAACTACAGTGCACATTATTAAAAAGTGTGATCTAAAAGGGCTACTCCCACTAGCATAGAAGTCATATAATCTCTATGACTATGCTATGTTAAATTACAAGGGGAGATAATTGTAGTTTGAACACAGGCCAAATGAAAATCTGGACATTAATCAGGTTAAGGTATGCAGACAAGCATGAAAATGTATGAATTAAATACATCATTGTAACTGGTGGCAGTCTATGTACATTGCCCATTATTGATACAATTGCAAGTGACTTATTTGCCTTTATACATCTGAAGACTGCGTTATAGTCAATTATCAATATCACATAATATTCAGCATTCATTATTATTGAGTTAATAAATAGATGCACAAATTATCAGACTTTGCCTCTCATTGCAAGTACAAATAAGCACATTAATAGTAACAATTAGAGTGTGTTCCAATACAATTATAAGTTATTTTAATATTGAACTATTACAGGGCCAGTATAAGTAGACAATCCAAAGAGACTAGGAGGATTCCCTGGTGTTCATTCGCTACATAGTAAAAAATAACTTTAAAGGGCTAATGTTAGTAGGAACATTCAAGTGACCACTTTTCAGACTATAGTTTTAATAACTGTTTCAGGATTTAGAATTATTTTATTACATCCTAAAAAAAGTTATATTTGAATTTCCTAAAACTACAGTCTTTTCTTGAGTTCTTGCCCTGTTGTCTAAGACAGGAAAAACTTACTTTGTGTAAATTTAGAGACTACTCTATATATAAGGAAATAAATTTCTGCATGCACAATTTGCTACTTATTTTGTTTTTAACCCATAAAGCTAGTAATAGGAATAAATGTTTATGTGTTTTTATATACTTGATCTGGCTATGAAAAGGTGGTCTGTTACCCGGGCCCATTAGAAATGCAAACTTGAATTCAACCCACAATGTCTACTGTCAACTGTTAAACACAGTAGGGATCCATAATGGTGGGGTCAGTAATGTCATGGAGAGAGTCTGTATGGTCGTAGAACAAGGAATATCAAGTCATTTGTACAGGATCAGGTGTCCACTATGTGCAAACATTGTTCCCTCATGAAATGTCCATTTGCCAACAGCATTATAGCGAATCCGAGCATTAAAAGGAGTTCAGCAGGCAAAACAAAAATAGCCCTAAATGGGGAATTACAAGAAATACAGTAATATAGCGAATCAGCGATTATAATGAGTACCGTTAAGCAGGATATACCCGTACATGGGTCAAAAACTATATAAATTACACATTTATTATCATACATCCAAATGAATGACAGCATGCATGTGTGGTCTCATAAGATCTGTCCAGAAAGGACAAATTCCTAAACAGAGAGACATTCCACAGTTTATCAAACTGTCTGTCAGTCAAAGTGGACATATTGTGCATAAAACTTTCACTTTGCTGTGTTTGTTCAATTACACTGAAAAAAATTCAGAACAGTTAAAACAAAGAACACAAGAAATCATGTGAAAAATGTATAACTTTATTTTTTTATAAATATGACTAACTGCCAAGGCTTGAGTCCAGTCCAAGAGATACTGAGGTATTTCCTTGCAGTCCTTCATAAGCAACTTGAATCTTTTTTTGAGATTTAAAAAACATCCTTCACTGTTGGCTCAAAAGACATCAGTAGTAGATTACACAAAAACACACAAATTATATGGAAACATGACTGGGCAAAAGGAAAGAGCTCATAGGCTGAAATGTGTTAAGGTCCAGGAGGTGACTGTACTATCAGATGGGTTTACATTAGGATAGAAAATAGTCCTTGTGTTTGGCATCATTAAGTCCAGGAGAGGACTGTACTATCAGATGGGTTTACATTAGCACAGAGAATAGTCCTTGTGTTTGGCCTCATTTGGTCAAGGAGATAACTATACTATCAGATGGGCTTACATTAGTACAGAGAATAGTCCTCCATTGACTCCATTAGATCCAGGAGGTAGAGATTGAGATTCAGCAGTAGATGTATTCTCTCTTTCAGAACTACACAACATCCATTGTTTATATCACACCGGATTATTCTAAGGGTTAATTACATAGAAGATACATCATCACCTTTTCCTTTTAAGTGCATCCAGCGTGACTTCAACTTTCCTTTTGATAAATTTGCTTATTATCAGGGGAAACACACATGAAATCCAATCCAGCATAATAATATAATTTGTCATCATGTATATAACAATTCACAAGCTACCTTTTATTATCTATTCTCCTTTTTAAATATACAGAGAGAGTGAGGGACCACGGCTGAGGACGTCCATCATGAATGTTAAAATGCCTTACCACGATACAAGTGAGGACTGTGTTGTGCAGACACAGGGTACCCTTAGGGTGATGGGTAACTGATATGTCTGCTATAGGTCTTCAGATATTACAAACTGCTTTAACTACAGTGCACATTATTGAAAAGTGTGATCTAAAAGGGCTACTTCCACTAGCATAGAAGTCATATAATCTCTATGACTCTGCTATGTTAAATTACAAGGGGAGATAATTGTAGTTTGAACACAGGCCAAATGAAAATCTGGACATTAATCAGGTTAAGGTATGCAGACAAGCATGAAAATGTATGAATTAAATACATCATTGTAACTGGTGGCAGTCTATGTACATTGCCCATTATTGATACAATTGCAAGTGACTTATTTGCCTTTATACATCTGAAGACTGCGTTATAGTCAATTATCAATATCACATAATATTCAGCATGCATTATTATTGAGTTAATAAATAGATGCACAAATTATCAGACTTTGCCTCTCATTGCAAGTACAAATAGGCACATTAATAGTAACAATTAGAGTGTGTTCCAATACAATTATAAGTTATTTTAATATTGAACTATTACAGGGCCAGTATAAGTAGACAGGCCAAAGAGACTAGGAGGATTCCCTGGTGTTCATTCTCTACATAGTAAAAAATAACTTTAAAGGGCTAATGTTGGTAGGAACATTCAAGTGACCACTATTCAGACTATAGTTTTAATAACTGTTTCATGATTTAGAGTTATTTTATTACATCCTAAAAAAAGTTATATTTGAATTTCCTAAAACTACAGTCTTTTGTTGAGTTCTTGCCCTGTTGTCTAAGACAGGAAAAACTTACTTTGAGTAAATTTAGAGAGTACTCTATATATAAGGAAATTAATTTCTGCATGCACAATTTGCTACTTATTTGGTTTTTAACCCATAAAGCTAGTAATAGGAATAAATGTTTATGTGTTTTTATATACTTGATCTGGCTATGAAAAGGTGGTCTGTTACCCGGCCCATTAGAAATGCAAACTTGAATTCAACCCACAATGTCTACTGTCAACTGTTAAACACAGTAGGGATCCATAATGGTGGGGTCAGTAATGTCATGGAGAGAGTCTGTATGGTCGTAGAACAAGGAATATCAAGTCATTTGTACAGGATCAGGTGTCCACTATGTGCAAACATTGTTCCCTCATGAAATGTCCATTTGCCAACAGCATTATAGCGAATCCGAGCATTAAAAGGAGTTCAGCAGGCAAAACAAAAATAGCCCTAAATGGGGAATTACAAGAAATACAGTAATATAGCGAATCAGCGATTATAATGAGTACCGTTAAGCAGGATATACCCGTACATGGGTCAAAAACTATATAAATTACACATTTATTATCATACATCCAAATGAATGACAGCATGCATGTGTGGTCTCATAAGATCTGTCCAGAAAGGACCAATTCCTAAACAGAGAAACATTCGACAGTTTATCAAACTGTCTGTCAGTCAAAGTGGACATATTGTGCATAAAACGTTCACTTTACGGTGTTTGTTCAATTACACTGAAAAAAATTCAGAACAGTTAAAACAAAGAACACAAGAAATCATGTGAAAAATGTATAACTTTATTTTTTTATAAATATGACTAACTGCCAAGGCTTGAGTCCAGTCCAAGAGATACTTAGGTGTCTCCTTGCAGTCCTTCATAAGCAACTTGAATCTTTTTTTGAGATTTAAAAAACATCCTTCACTGTTGGCTTGAAGAGGCCAATAACACAGCTCAGGAAATAACATGCTAGAAGGGTTGGAACATGCTTATGACACGGCTTAGAAAATGACTACATGAATGTTTCAGTCCTGGAAAAAAACATACAGGGTTAGCACAACAACATTCTCTTTAAAAATAAATACATTGTGATTATAAGGACATCATTGACTTGGCTTCACATCTGCAAGATCTCTGGTAGACGAGGAGGCCAGGACAGGCAGATCTGACTGCAATAGTTGCAAGATAAAATTTGACAAAAGCCCTACTAGCTGTAGCCAACACCAGCCTTGAACCTTGGAGAATATATGATGGAAGACACAGTGACCTTTGAATTAACCAGCAATAGTAATGATACAGGTCATGATTCATTTGACTGGACAATTATTCTTAGTATTCTTTATTTATAAAGAGTTAACAATAGACAAATATTCTGAAAACAAACACAAGCTAGTAATAGGAATACATGGTTATGTGTATAAGTATGGAAAATACTTGATCTGGTCTGCTAGTGGCCCATTAGAAATGCAAACTTGAATTCAACCCACAATGTCTACTGCCAACTGCCAAACATAGTAGGGATCCATACTGGTGAGGGCAGTAATGTCATGAGATTCATTAAGTCCAATGTTCACTCTGTATCGTTGTAGAACAAGAAATATGAAGTAATTTGTACAGGATCAGGTGTACACTATGTGCAAACATTGTTCCCTCATGAAATGTCCTTTTGCCAACATGATAATGCCCCATATATACAAATTCAAGACTGGTTTCATAGACACCAGGATGAAGGCAAACACCTTCCATGGACTCCCTATTACCAGCTATAAACATCATTAAATCTTTCTGAGAAGATCTGGAGCACATTGGTATTTGATATTAATATATTAATATGCATTTGCTAACACCATAGTCTAGTGTGTAGTTGTGAATGCTTAATTGCTAACACAAAAACCTGTAAGGAGCTCCCAGCTCTCTAGATACCATGTACCGACACAAAGCTCCACTGAGGATGAGGTGTCCTACAGATGCATTATAGTTAGGTCGTAGCCTAGACTCTTATTCAGTGACATTTAAATCATAGCATCCTAATTTGCATTCCTTACATATAGAACAACCCACTCCCTGTCAGATACTTAAGTTTGCAATCACCTATCTTAATAGCATGTGTCTGAGTGTTTTATTTTCTATGTTTGATTATATGTTTTAAAGTGTAATCCTGTTTGTTTTTCACCATTTTCACAATCATGTATTCCATTGATCTACACAGACTATATTATGCTATCACATACAGTGGATTTAAAAAGTCTACACAAACCTGTTAAAATGTCAAGTTTCTGTGCTGTAAAAAAATGAGACAAAGATAAATCCTTTCAGAACGTTTTCCACCTTTAATGTGACCTATAAACTGTACAACTCAATTGAAAAACAAACTGAAATCTTTTAGGTGGAGGGAAGAAAAAAAAAAAATAGAAAAATAATGTGGTTGCATAAGTCTGCACACCCTCTTATAACTGGGGATGTAGCTGTGTTCAAAATTAAGCAATCACATTCCAAATCGTGTTAAATAGGAGTCAGCATACACCTGCCATCATTTAAAGTGCCTCTGATTAACCCCAAATAAAGTTCAGCTGCTCTAGTTGGTCTTTCCTGAAATTTTCTTAGTCGCATCCCACAGCAAAAGCCATGCTCCACAGAGAGCTTCCAAAGCATCAGAGGGATCTCATTGTTAAAAAGTATCAGTCAGGAGAAGGGTACAAAGGAATTTCCAAGGCATTAGATATACCATGGAACACAGTGAAGACAGTCATCATCAAGTGGAGAAAATATGGCACAACAGTGACTTTACCAAGAACTGGAGCTCCCTGTGTGGTACATGTGACAACAATCTCCCGTATTCTTCATATGTCTGGGCTATGGGGTAGAGTGACAAGACAAAAGCCTTTTCTTACGAAGAAAAACATCCAAGCCAGGCTATATTTTGCAAAAACACATCTGAAGTCTCCCAAAAGCATGTGGTAAAATGTGTTATGGTCTGATGAAACCAAGGTTGAACTTTTTGGCCATAATTCCAAAAGATATATTTGGCGCAAAAACAACACTGCACATCACCAAAAGAACACCATACCCACAGTGAAGCACGGTGGTGGCAGCATCAAGCTTTGGGGCTGTTTTTCTTCAGCTGGAACTGGGGCCTTAGTTAAGATAGAGGGAATTATGAACAGTTCCAAATACCAGTCAATATTGGCATGATAGCAGGTATGATGCTTAAGTCGTGCAGGGTCGTAGAGATGAGCACCTACGGAGCTCATCTCCACCAGTGCAGTGAGCATTTTTGGCGCTCCTTAGCCAAAGTCGTGCGGGGTCGAAGGGATGAGTTCCTATGGCTCTCATCTCCACCAGCTCAAGGAGTGCCTTCGGCGCTCCTAGCCTGGCTGCATCTGTGACCCTTGCTTCGCAAGGTCTACGGTTGTGGCGCGCAACTGCGGCCCTCGCTTTGCGAGCCCACAGTTTTAACATTGCATTACCAAAAAATTTTGGCAAGCCCACGCTGCCGAAAACTATATATGTGATAATAGAATTTAATTTAATTGCTGGTGAAGCATAGAGAGTGGTAAGCTACAGATGGAGGAGAAGTGCTACAATTATTGCTGGGGGCAAGAACCATTATGATACAAATTACAGTCACTAAACCACACAAACTGCTCCAGGGAAGTGGAGAATATATAGTGTAAAGGAGATGTAGGAGAAATTGTAATCTTGAACAAGATAAGTACGGCAGTAATGCAAATGTATTCATTTGTAGTAAGCATTGATATAGTGGGGAAATCACAGGAGAAGCATCCAGTAAGAAAATTATATAAAACAATATGTCAAACAACATTAGTAATCCCACGTTAAAGGTTGAAATGCTACAAAAAATAAATCCTATTGCCATTAAAGAAGTTACTTTGTGACACAGGATTTATTAGCCATATAAAGGCCCCTATTCAAATGAGCAATTGTTAGTTACTGGAGCCCGTAATGTAGCCCGTAAACTTATTTGCTATTCACTTGGCCTTCTTTAGCTACCAGCAAACGATTTGCGGGTTACCTGGTGAAAATCCCTGCAGTTCTCAAAATCGTAAATCTAACCCATCTAAGCCTTTGATCTTTCAAGCCCGTAAATGTTACAATCGCAAATTGCTATTCAGTTGCTAAAACTCCTCAAGTACGCAATTGCTTTCAAACCCGTAAATAACAAATGTAGAAGAAAACACCTGATCGTAGCACTATGAATGCAAATAAAAAATCAATACCACACTTTAAAAGAGATGGAAATCAATGAAAGTCATTAGAATTAATTGCACAACAGTCTCAAGCTTGCAAATCTTCAATTTTCAATTTTTTTTTTTTTTTTTACGTTTCATTTCCATGTTTTATCAGTCTTGGGAGTCAAGGAGTTAATACATATCAGGCCATTGTTTTATTGTTTTTGTTCAAAATGTTAATTTATTGACATTTATTCCTTGTTTTACTGATGTAATGATGA
>CM050170.1:107084700-107089700 GCA_027410445.1 Discoglossus pictus | reverse complement strand
CCCTGTATCTCCTGAGCTGATTCCCTGTATCTCCTGAGCTGATTCCCTGTATCTCCTGAGCTGATTCCCTGTATCTCCTGAGCTGATTCCCTGTATCTCCTGAGCTGATTCCCTGTATCTCCTGAGCTGATTCCCTGTATCTCCTGAGCTGATTCCCTGTATCTCCTGAGCTGATTCCTGTATCTCCTGAGCTGATTCCCTGTATCTCCTGAGCTGATTCCCTGTATCTCCTGAGCTGATTCCCTGTATCTCCTGAGCTGATTCCCTGTATCTCCTGAGCTGATTCCCTGTATCTCCTGACCTGATTCCTGTATCTCCTGTGTGTCTTGTATTACTCCGATTCCCTGTATATCCTGGGCTTTGTGTCCTGTATTTCTCTGATTCTCTGTATCTTGCTTGCTGTGTGTCCTGTATTACCTTTATTCCTTGTATCTCCTGGGCTGTGTGCCCTGTATTACATTGATTCCCTGTATCTCCTTAGCTGTGAGCCCTGTATTACTCTGATTCCCTGCATCTAATGAGCTGATTCCCTTTATCTCCTGTGTGTCCTTTATAACCCTTATTCCCTGTATCTCCTGAGCTGTGTGTCCTGTATTACTCTGATTCTCTTTATCTTCTGGGCTGTGTGTCCTGTATTACTCTGATTTCCTGTATCTCCTGGGCTATGTGCCCTGTATTTCTCTGAGTACCTGAATCTCCAGGTCTGTGTGTCATGTCTTTCTCTGATTCCATGTCTCTCCTGGGCTGTGTGTCCTGTGTCCTATATTACTCCGATTCCCTACATCTCCTGTATTAACCTTATTCCTTGTATATCCTGGGCTTTTATTCCTGTAATATTTCCTGTATCTCCTGAGCTATGTGTCCTGTATTACTCTGATTCCCCATCTCTCCTGAGCTATGTGTCCTGTATTACTCTGATTCCCTGTATCTTCTGAGCTGTGTCTCATGTCTTACTATGATTCCCCTTCTCTCCTGGCTGTGTGTCATGTATTCCTCTGATTTCCTGTCTCTCCTGGCTGTGTGTCATGTATTCCTCTGATTCCCTGCCTCTACTGAGCTGTGTGTCCTGTATTACTCGGATTACCTGAATCTCCCCTGCTGTATGTCATGTCTTTCTCTGATTCTGTGTATCTCCTGTGCTGTTTGTCCTGTATTATTCTGATTCCCTGTCTCTCCTGAGCTGTGTGTCCTGTATTACTCTTATTCCCTTTATCTCCTGGGATGTGTGTCCTGTATTACTCTAATTCCCCTTATCTCCTGAGCTGTGTGTCTTGTATTACTCTGATTACCAGAATCTCCCGGGCTGTGTGTCATGTCTTTCTCTGATTCCATGTCTCTCCTGAGCTGTGTGTCCTGTATTACTCTGATTCCCTGTATCTCCTGAGCTGTGTGTCCTGTATTACTCTGATTCCCCGTCTCTCCTGAGCTATGTGTCCTGTATTACTCTGATTCCCCGTCTCTCCTGAGCTATGTGTCCTGTATTACTCTGATTCCCCGTCTCTCCTGAGCTGTGTGTCCTGCATTACTCTGATTCCCTGTATCTTCTGAGCTGTGTGTCATGTCTTACTATGATTCCCCTACTCTCCTGAGCTGTGTGTCCTGTATTACTCTGATTCCCTGTCTCTCCCGAGCTGTGTGTCCTGTATTACTCTGATTCCCTGTCTCTCCTGGGCTGTGTGTCCTGTATTACTCTGATTCCCTGTATCTTCTGAGCTGTGTGTTATGTCTTACTATGATTCCCCTACTCTCCTGGCTGTGTGTCATGTATTACTATAATTACCTGTCTCTCCTGAGCTGTGTGTCCTGTATTACTCTGATTCCCTGTATCTCCTGGGCCGTGTGTCATCTATTACTCTGATTCCCCTCCTCTACTGAGCTGTGTGTCTTGTATTACTCTGATTACCATAATCTCCTGGGCTGTGTGTCATGTCTTTCTCTGCTTCCCTGTATCTTCTGAGCTATGTGTCCTGTATTACTCTGATTTCATGTCTCTCCTGGCTGTGTGTCCTGTATTACTCTGCTTCCCTGTCTGTCCCGAGCTCTGTCTCCTGTATTACTCTGATTCCCCATATCTCCTGAGCTGTGTGTCTTGTATTACTCTGATTACCAGAATCTCCTGGGCTGTGTGTCATGTCTTTCTCTGATTCCCTGTATCTTCTGAGCTGTGTGTCATGTCTTACTATGATTCCCCTTCTCTCCTGGCTGTGTGTCATGTCTTTCTCTGATTCTCTGTATCTCCTGGGCTCTGTGTCCTGTATTACTCTAATTCCCTGTCTCTCCTGGGCTGTGTGTCCGGTGTCCTATATTACTCTGATTCCCTACATCTCCTGTATTAACCTGGGCTTTTATTCCTGTAATATTCCCTGTTTCTTTCGGGCTGTGTGTCATGTCTTACTCTAATTCCATTAACTTGAATTCGACCCACAATGTCTACTGTCAACTGTCAAACATAGTAGGGATCCATACTGGTGAGGGCAGTAATGTCATGAGATTCATTAAGTCCAATGTTCACTCTGTATCGTTGTAGAACAAGAAATATGAAGTAATTTGTACAGGATCAGGTGTACACTATGTGCAAACATTGTTCCCTCTTGAAATGTCCTTTTGCCAACATAATAATGCCCCATATATACAAATTCAAGACTGGTTTCATAGACACCAGGATGAAGGCAAACACCTTCCATGGACTCCCTATTACCAGCTATAAACATCATTAAATCTTTCTGAGAAGATCTGGAGCACATTGGTATTTGATATTAATATATTAATATGCATTTGCTAACACCATAGTCTAGTGTGTAGTTGTGAATGCTTAATTGCTAACACAAAAACCAGTAAGGAGCTCCCAGCTCTCTAGATACCATGTACCGACACAAAGCTCCACTGAGGATGAGGTGTCCTACAGATGCATTATAGTTAGGTCGTAGCCTAGACTCTTATTCAGTGACATTTAAATCATAGCATCCTAATTTGCATTCCTTACATATAGAACAACCCACTCCCTGTCAGATACTTAAGTTTGCAACCACCTATCTTAATAGCATGTGTCTGAGTGTTTTATTTTCTATGTTTGATTATATGTTTTAAAGTGTAATCCTGTTTGTTTTTCACCATTTTCACAATCATGTATTCCATTGATCTACACAGACTATATTATGCTATCACATACAGTGGATTTAAAAAGTCTACACACCCCTGTTAAAATGTCAAGTTTCTGTGCTGTAAAAAAATGAGACAAAGATAAATCCTTTCAGAACGTTTTCCACCTTTAATGTGACCTATAAACTGTACAACTCAATTGAAAAACAAACTGAAATCTTTTAGGTGGAGGGAAGAAAAAAAGAAAAGAAAAATAATGTGGTTGCATAAGTCTGCACACCCTCTTATAACTGGGGATGTAGCTGTGTTCAAAATTAAGCAATCACATTCCAAATCGTGTTAAATAGGAGTCAGCATACACCTGCCATCATTTAAAGTGCCTCTGATTAACCCCAAATAAAGTTCAGCTGCTCTAGTTGGTCTTTCCTCAAATGTTCTTAGTCGCATCCCACAGCAAAAGCCATGCTCCACAGAGAGCTTCCAAAGCATCAGAGGGATCTCATTGTTAAAAAGTATCAGTCAGGAGAAGGGTACAAAGGAATTTCCAAGGCATTAGATATACCATGGAACACAGTGAAGACAGTCATCATCAAGTGGAGAAAATATGGCACAACAGTGACATTACCAATAACTGGAGCTCCCTGTGTGGTACATGTGACAACAATCTCCCGTATTCTTCATATGTCTGGGCTATGGGGTAGAGTGGCAAGACAAAAGCCTTTTCTTACGAAGAAAAACATCCAAGCCAGGCTATATTTTGCAAAAACACATCTGAAGTCTCCCAAAAGCATGTGGGAAAATGTGTTATGGTCTGATGAAACCAAGGTTGAACTTTTTGGCCATAATTCCAAAAGATATATTTGGCGCAAAAACAACACTGCACATCACCAAAAGAACACCATACCCACAGTGAAGCATGGTGGTGGCAGCATCAAGCTTTGGGGCTGTTTTTCTTCAGCTGGAACTGGGGCCTTAGTTAAGATAGAGGGAATTATGAACAGTTCCAAATACCAGTCAATATTGGCATGATGGCAGGTATGATGCTTAAGTCGTGCAGGGTCGTAGGGATGAGCACCTACGGCGCTCATATGCACCAGTGCAGTGAGCATTTTTGGCGCTCCTTAGCCAAAGTCGTGCGGGGTCGAAGGGATGAGTGCCTATGGCTCTCATCTCCACCAGCTCAAGGAGTGCCTTTGGCGCTCCTAGCCTGGCTGCAACTGTGACCCTTGCTTCGCAAGGTCTGCGGTTGTGGCGCGCAACTGCGGCCCTCGCTTTGCAAGCCCACAGTTTTAACATTGCATTACCAACATTTTTTGGCAAGCCCACGCTGCCGAAAACTATATATGTGATAATATAATTTAATTTAATTGCTGGTGAAGCATAGAGAGTGGTAAGCTACAGATGGAGGAGAAGTGCTACAATTATTGCTGGGGGCAAGAAACATTATGATACAAATTACAGTCACTAAACCACACAAACTGCTCCAGGGAAGTGGAGAATATATAGTGTAAAGGAGATGTAGGAGAAATTGTAATCTTGAACAAGATAAGTACGGCAGTAATGCAAATGTATTCATTTGTAGTAAGCATTGATATAGTGGGGAAATCACAGGAGAAGCATCCAGTAAGAAAATTATATAAAACAATATGTCAAACAACATTAGTAATCCCACGTTAAAGGTTGAAATGCTACAAAAAATAAATCCTATTGCCATTAAAGAAGTTACTTTGTGTCACAGGATTTATTAGCCATATAAAGGCCCCTATTCAAATGAGCAATTGTTAGTTACTGGAGCCCGTAATGTAGCCCGTAAACTTATTTGCTATTCACTTTGCCTTTTTTTAGCTACCAGCAAACGATTTTCGGGTTACCTGGTGAAAATCCCTGCAGTTCTTAAAATC
>CM050170.1:106997200-107079700 GCA_027410445.1 Discoglossus pictus | reverse complement strand
TCCCCGTCTCTTCTGAGCTGTGTGTCCTGTATTACTCTGATTCCCTGTATCTTCTGAGCTGTGTGTCATGTCTTACTATGATTCCCCTACTCTCCTGGCTGTGTGTCATGTATTACTATAATTCCCTGTATCTCCTGAGCTATGCTGTATTACTATAATTACCTGTCTCTCCTGAGCTGTGTGTCTTGTATTACTCTAATTCCCTGTATCTCCTGAGCTATGCTGTATTACTATAATTACCTGTCTCTCCTGAGCTGTGTGTCTTGTATTACTCTGATTACCAGAATCTCCTGGGCTGTGTGTCATGTCTTTCTCTGCTTCCCTGTATCTTCTGAGCTATGTGTCCTGTATTACTCTGATTTCATGTCTCTCCTGGCTGTGTGTCCTGTATTACTCTGCTTCCCTGTCTGTCCCGAGCTCTGTCTCCTGTATTACTCTGATTCCCCATATCTCCTGAGCTGTGTGTCTTGTATTACTCTGATTACCAGAATCTCCTGGGCTGTGTGTCATGTCTTTCTCTGATTCCCTGTATCTTCTGAGCTGTGTGTCATGTCTTACTATGATTCCCCTTCTCTCCTGGCTGTGTGTCATGTCTTTCTCTGATTCCATGTCTCTCCTGGGCTCTGTGTCCTGTATTACTCTAATTCCCTGTCTCTCCTGGGCTGTGTGTTCGGTGTCCTATATTACTCTGATTCCCTACATCTCCTGTATTAACCTGGGCTTTTATTCCTGTAATATTCCCTGTTTCTTTCGGGCTGTGAGTCATGTCTTACTCTAATTCCCTATCTCTTCTGAGCTGTGTGTCCTGTATTACTCCGATTCCCTGTATCTCCTGGGCCGTGTGTCATGTATTCCTCTGATTTCCTGTCTCTCCTGGGCTGTGTGTCCTGTATTACTCTGATTACCTGAATCTCCCTGGCTGTATGTCATGTCTTTCTCTGATTCTGTGTATCTCCTGGGCTGTTTGTCCTGTATTATTCTGATTCTGTGTATCTCCTGGGCTGTGTGTCCTGTATTACTCTTATTCCCTTTATCTCCTGAGCTGTGTGTCCTGTATTACTCTTATTCCCTTTATCTCCTGAGCTATGTGTCCTGTATTATTCTGATTCTCTGTATCTTCTGAGCTATGTGTCCTGTATTACTCTTATTCCCTTTATCCCCTGGGCTGTATGTCATGTCTTTCTCTGATTCTGTGTATCTCCTGGGCTGTTTGTCCTGTATTATTCTGATTCCCTTTATCCCCTGAGCTGTGTGTCCTGTATTATTCTGATTCCCTTTATCCCCTGGGCTGTGTGTCCTGTATTACTCTGATTCCCTTTATCCCCTGGGTTGTGTGTCCTGTATTACTCTTATTCCCTTTATCCCCTGGGCTGTTTGTCCTCTATTATTCTGATTCCCTTTATCCCCTGGGCTGTGTGTCCTGTAGTACTCCCATTCCCTGTATCTCCTGAGCTGTGCGTCCTGTATTACTCTTATTCCCTTTATCCCCTGGGCTGTGTGTCCTGTATTACTCTTATTCCCTTTATCCCCTGGGCTGTGTGTCCTCTATTATTCTGATTCCCTTTATCCCCTGGGCTGTGTGTCCTGTAGTACTCCCATTCCCTGTATCTCCTGGGCTGTGTGTCCTGTAGTACTCCCATTCCCTGTATCTCCTGGGCTGTGTGTCCTGTAGTACTCCCATTCCCTGTATCTCCTGGGCTGTGTGTCCTGTATTACTCTGATTCCCTGTATCTCCTGGGCTGTGCGTCCTGTATTACTCTGATTCCCTGTATCTCCTGGGCTGTGCGTCCTGTATTACTCTTATTCCCTTTATCCCCTGGGCTGTGTGTCCTGTATTACTCTTATTCCCTTTATCCCCTGGGCTGTTTGTCCTCTATTATTCTGATTCCCTTTATCCCCTGGGCTGTGTGTCCTGTAGTAGTCCCATTCCCTGTATCTCCTGGGCTGTGTGTCCTATAGTACTCCCATTCCCTGTATCTCCTGGGCTGTGTGTCCTGTAGTACTCCCATTCCCTGTATCTCCTGGGCTGTGTGTCCTGTATTACTCTAATTCCCTGTATCTCCTGGGCTGTGCGTCCTGTATTACTCTGATTCCTTGTATGTCATGAGCTGTGTCTCATACATTGCTCTGATTCCCTTTATCTTCTAAGATTATGTCTAGTTTTCTTTTTAAATAATTGCATTTCTCTTGTTAAATATCACGTTTCTCACTAATTTAAGAGCAAAATCTGGATCAAGTTAATCACAGAGCAGAAGTCTTGGAAAATCTAACTTCCTAATGATGAACACAAAGAGGATGCAGATAGCGGAGAAGATCTTGACTGAAACCCCAGAATTTTTTTTTATTCAAAATGGGCAGGTAATGGTGAAAGTCACAAGGTCTGTCCATTTGAGAGTCAAAACAAAGCTGCAAGGACTAAAAAGATGATGGTCACTGGATGGGCATAGCTCAAATGTAATGATTAAAGGACCACTGACATTTTCTATTACCATTTACAATTAAATATGTAGAAGAAACTGCATTTTTTTAAAAAGCTTAAATGCGTAAACTATGAGATAGGAAGCTATTGATAAAACTAAGCACTGAACATTCCCCTTTTTCTCTACTATAGGGAAGCTACTCCTCATCTAGGGTTTTGTGTGTCCTTTTGTGTATATAAGTAGTTTACTGATACATAGCTATGATGTTGTAATATACCGTATTTATCGGCATATAACACGCACCTCATTTTAAGAAGGAAATTTCAGGGGGAAAAAATTACATTTCAAATAAAGAACTTTGAAGCAAAATCCTCAACCTCAACCTCCCTCCTCATCCTCAACCCCCTCCTCAACCTGCCCATCCTCATCCTCCTTCCTCAAACGCCCTATCCTCAACCCCCCTCCTCAACCTCAACCCCCTCCTCAAACCCCCTCCTCAACCACCCCATCAACCCCCCCATCCTCAAACCCCCCTCAACCCCCCATGCTCATCCTCCTTTCTCAACCCCCCTATCCTCAACCCCCCTATCCTCAACCTCAACCCCCCCTCCTCATCCTCAACCCCCCTCCTCATCCTCAACCCCCCTCCTCATCCTCAACCCCCCTTCTCATCCTCAACCCCCCTTCTCATCCTCAACCCCCCTCCTCATCCTCAACCTCCCTCGTCAACCTTCCTCCTCATCCTCACCCTCCCTCCTCAACCCCTTCCTCAACCTCCCTCCTCAACCTCCCTCCTCAAACCCCATCCTCAAACCCCCATCCTCAAACCCCTCCTCGTCCTCCCCCCTCAACCTCCCCCCTCAACCTCCCTCCTCAACCTCCCTCCTCAAACCCCGCTCAACCTCCCTCCTCAAACCTCCCTCAACCCCCCTATCCTCATCCTCCTTCCTCAACTCCCTCCTCAACCTAACCCCCCCTCCGCATTCTAAACCCCCCCCCCCTCAACCTTAACCCCCCTCCTCAACCTAAACCCCCCTAAATACCTCCCCCTCACTTACCTGCTTCTGCTCCGGCCTCCACTCGGTATATGCTAATGACGTGGCGCGCATGTGACGTCACATGCGCGCCGGGTCGCGGAGCATAGGCCGGAGCAGAATCAGGTAAGTGAGGGGGAGGTATTTAGGGGGGTTTAGGTTGAGGAGGGGGGTTTAGGTTGAGGAAGGGGGGGTTAGAATGCGGAGGGGGGTTGAGGAGGGGGAGGGTATATCGGCGTATAACATGCACACATCATTTGCCCCCTATTTCCAGGGAGAAAAAGTGTGTGTTATACGCCAATAAATACTGTAAATACAATATCTGATGAGTGCTTTTGGAGTCAGAGCCCAGAAACCAGCAATTTCCATACAACCTCAGTAAATTTAAGGATCATCAGTAAACATAGCAGCTAAGAGGTTGATTTTAATAGAGTCCAAGCTAAGAACCTGTCATCTTCATAGCAGCTCCCATGAAGTTAAAATCAGGAATCATTGCAACATTTTGTCTATGAAGTTTTGGGTTGCCCACTCAAACATTGTCATATTCATGTTGTATCATATTCTTGCAAATTAACATTGCAGTTTAGTCGCCTCATAGTATATGTTAATTTTCAATTTACTACAGGGTATTAAATGGCAGGTGATAAACGGACGGGTGGCTCTCAGGTGCGACTGAGAATTAGTTGGGTGGCAGGGCTTAATTGTGTGAATGGTATTTGTCATTGACATTTATTGTGCATTTGTATTGTCATTAAAATGTCTTCTTTATTCTCCTACTGGGGCGCTTATAACTCTTTAAGTGCCACGTTAGACCTTTATCTGCTCTTGAAGGATGTTAAATTTACACATAAGGACTTATCCCTGAGAGCACTCACTGAGTCTCCTAAGTACACTTAACATATTCAGTAACTCTGACAGGAGCCATGTAAGTGTTCTTTCCATAAAATCTCCCTTAATAGAGCCATCTGTTAACCAACTGTTAAATCATGTTTTTTTAAGAGTAGTAACATTTTAATGTAAGAACAGGTCAACATCCTATTAATGATTATTGTAAACTTGACATAATGTTTTTTAACATGCAACTTGTAGATTATGTCAAGTTTACAATAATCATTAATACGATGTTGACCTGTTCTTACATTAAAATGTTACTATTAAAAAAACATGATTTAACAGTTGGTTAACAGATGGCTCTATTAAGGGAGATTTTATGGAAATAACACTTAATTGGCTCCTGTCAGAGTTACTGAATATGTTAAGTGTACTTAGGAGACTCTGTGAGTGCTCTCAGGGATAAGTCCTTATGTGTAAATTTAACATCCTTCAAGAGCAGATAATCTACAAGTTGCATGTTAAAAAACATGTCAAGTTTACAATAATCATTAATACAATGTTGATCTGTTCTTACATTAAAATGTTACTACTCTTAAAAAAACATGATTTAACAGTTGTTAATCTACAAGTTGCATGTTAAAAAACATTAACAACTGTTAAATGAAATATATATTGAATCCAGAGGAAGGCAAACAGTAAAAACCATCCTTGAAACTTAGCCAATTGTATCAAAGGGGGAAAAAAATTAACTGGTGAACGGATTACTCCCTGGATTAATATTTTGCATTGAATTATACATTTACATTGTATAACAAAACCTCCTCCTCCTCCTCTTAACATGAACTTTGAAATATATGAAATTAAACAACTTTGCATTTTTAAAAAAAAATTGTAATATTATAAACAGTAAAATAATGAAGTAACATTTAAACTGTAATTGTTGTAAAATGCAAGCAAAGTGTTTTGTGGGGCTAATCATGCAAAAACGCTACTTCCATAAAAATGTAATCAATTATTTTGTCGTTGTTGATTTTTGTTGGTTGACATTGGTTGTTATTGTTGTAATTGGTGAAAATGGCACATAGAGTTTCCTATGTGAAATAGTGGTTCTCTAAAAAGAGAACGCCAG
Source organism: Discoglossus pictus (assembly GCA_027410445.1). Classification (NCBI taxonomy): domain Eukaryota; kingdom Metazoa; phylum Chordata; class Amphibia; order Anura; family Alytidae; genus Discoglossus; species Discoglossus pictus. Next base: position 107,074,283 of record CM050170.1, on the reverse strand, counting down.
GCATTAAAGTTTGTCCGCAGGGTGTAACCACTGTTCTCTATGTGTTTTGCCATTGTATAGAGTTTCTTATGGAAATAGTGGTGCTCTAAAAAGAGTCTGAGTGACATAAAATGTCATTCCTGAATTTAAACCACTGTTCTCTATATTAATTTTTTTGTTTTTGTTGTTAAATTGTCGTTGAGTTTAGTTTGTTTTTTTTTGGTTGCTGTTTCTGTCCTATGTCTTGTCTTTGGTGGAATTAAAGTTACAGTACTTCATAGTAGACAATGTTTTTGGTAAAAATGCATCCATCATCTAATAAATCACCTTGACTTTCATTGTTTTCAATGTAAACTTTAATAGCCTGTGGATTCTTGCACCTTGAGAAGGCAATGTACAATTGGCCATGTGCAAATACTGGTTCTTCTAAAAGATACCCACAGATTTGAAAGTTTTTCCTTTTGATTTTATTAATGGTCATGGCAAATGCCATGATGATGGGAAATTGTCTCCTTTGAAGTACAAAAGGGAGGCTACTTTCACTTGGTGCCAAATCTTTTCTTGGTATGAAAACTCTCTCTCCTTTATGGGTACCAGTTAAAATTTCAGCATCTATGAAATGGTCCTTTAATTGTTGAACAATTAATCTTGTCCCATTGCATAGGCCTTTTTTTGGGTTCATATTTCGCAGTAACATGACAATTGCACCTTCTTTAGCTGCAAAATATGTGGTGGCATTCCAGAAGGAGTTAATGAGTTTATGAATTCAGTGGAAAAGTTTGTCTGACTTTCTTTGTCCTCACCAAGTACAGAATCAGCACTGTGATAATTTCTTTGTGGTGCATTAATTTTTTTAAATATTTGATTATTGAGGAGCAATGCATCCTTATTTTTGCATGTCAGTATTACTTTGTTAGCAAGTTCTGCATAGTCCTCGTTATTTATTGTACTTTCGAATATAGCCGATATAAGATCTTGTTTGCAAATCATATGAGCTGGGATGTGCATAGTGTCCTCAGGTAAATTTTGGATTTGTTTTGTTATTCCTTCTCCAATTGTAATGAGACAATCACTGAAATCATTTTCTCCTTCTGATCTCATATTTTGTTGTAATTGAAGATGGGTAAATAGTTTCCATAGTGTACTTGACTTTATACATGTTTCGACAATGTCGGTTCGATTTCCATGTACGACAGGTAATGTTTGTCTAAAATCGCCACCTAACAACATTACCTTTCCACCAAATGGCAAAGTATTATCCATGACTTCACGAAGCAAACGGTCAATACATTGTAGGGCATGGCATGACATCATTGTAGCCTCATCTATTATAATGTTTAGGCTTATAGGTTATTGTAGATAAAAGTGGATTTATAGTATAAAATGTGTATGTCTTACTACTATTTGTTGTCCTAATATTTTTTCTGGACGCTAGTTTTGAGATTATAGATTTAGTTTATAGTTTTGGCTTATAGGCATAGCACACAAAATCGAATATTTGAGTAAATTTTGTAAGTATTAACAATATTTGTTGTATTTTCGTGTTTTCTGTACACAATTGTTGTCATTGGAGGATTAGGTTCTAGTTTTAGGCTTATAGGGTGGGGCCCAGAAAAGAGGCTTTATTCTTTTATTTTGTAGGTGTTACTAATATTTGTTGCAGTATCCTATTTTCTGTCTATGTTTAGGTTGTGGGTTTAATGTTATAGGTAAGGGCCCAGAGAACAGGATTTATTCTTGAATTTGTTATGTGTTAACCCTATTTGTTCTACTATCCTGTTTTCTGTCCGCCACGTTTGGGATGATAGATTGAACTTATGGGTTAGTGTTACAGGTTGGTGGAGACAAAACAGGATTCCTTGTTACATTTTAAATGGGTCAACAATATTTGTTGAATTATCATGCTTTGGTGCCTCGTGATTGTTAGTAGTTGCTTCTTATTTTGTTTTCTTTTTCATGTTGACATTGGTGCACAGCAAACATGATTTTATTATTTCTTTTTTTTTACTTGTTCTACTAAACCTTGGTTGAAGTATTAGTTGTGTAATAATGCCACAGGATCCCCTGCTGCAAATCTTCCTGTGACAGTCTTCAGGCAGTGTCTGTAAAAGAGAAAGAGAAATGTTATTCTTTTAAAAAAAAAATTAACAACACCTTTTTCTTTTTGTCAAACCAATGTATTAGCATTTTTCCTTTCTTTGTTGTGTCTAAAATAGTGCAGATTTGACAGTGTGTGTGTGAAACCGTGCAGCGCTACCAATTATTTTGTACTATCCAGTTTTGTGTACACCACTGGTGTAATTTGTATTCTTGGTTTAGTGTTGTAGTTTCTGGCACAGAAAACAGGATTAGTATTTTTTCAATTGTGTATGTGTTATCAATATTTGTTATACTATCCTGTTTTGTGTCCACCACTTTTGGGATGCTAAATTTAGGTTATGGGTTAGGGTTAGAATTTATTGCAGACTAAACAGGAATCAGTGTTCCATTTTCTATATGTTACCAATATTTGTTATACTATCCTGTTTAGTGTCCGCCACTTTTGTGATGCTAGATTTGGGTTATGGGTTAGGGTTAGAGGTTCTTGCAGAGTAAACAGGATTAATTGTTTTATTTAATATGTGTTAGCAATATTTCTTGAAGTATGGTGTTTTCTGTTCCCTATAATTTGTATTAGGGGCTTCTTATTTGTTTTTAGTTTCATTTTGACATTGGTGCCCAGCAAACAGGCTATTTATTTTTTTTGGTTTTACTTGTTATACTATACCTTGATTGAAGTCTTTTTGATGTATCAATGACAGAGGGTCCCCTACTGCCAATGTTGCTGCGCCAGTCTTTAGGCTGTGTCTGTTTAAAAAGGAGAAAGATAAATTGTTTAGTGATTTTTTTTTTTGGGGGGGGTTTGTAAGAGCATGGTCTTTTTCTGAATGTAATGTATTTTTGTATCTTACCTGTTCTTCTTTCTTTGTGTTGTGTAAAATTGTTCCGATTTCACAGTCCACGCTGCAAATTCTTCAGTGACGCTGTTGATGCAGAGTCTGTTGGAAATGTGCAGAAAAGGGAAATATTGAACTGCAGGCTAAATATGTATGTGTCACAATTTTTTTTTTTTTAAAGGATATGACTGAAATCTTTTTTTTTTTTTTTTTGTAGTTAAATTCAGCTTCTTATAGGGCACTTACACATATCTGTGCATTTGAAATGTTACTATACATGAATCCAGTTGTGGTGAATATTTTAAATCCCAATTTTTTTTTCTTCTTGATTTTCTTAATTAATTAAATGTATTATAGCTTACCTCTTTGTTGTAATTTGTAAAATTGTAAATTGGTAAGGAATTATCTTCTGAAGTAACGCCACCAGTAAAATGTCCAGTCACACTGTTCATCACCTGAGGAGAAATGTAGAAATTTCTAAGAAAGTGTGCAGTATTTCTAAACTTTGAGGTGGTTGAAACCGTTAGAACGCAATACGCATGCGCTATTTGCGTTCCAGCCTTCAATTTGCGTTTCAGCCGCCATTTTGCGGCTAATAGTTATGTGTTGCATGTGAAATGGTGGCGAATTTCACTGTGGTGTGTGCCGCATAGTGTGTGTTATGTGCCACATGAAGTGTTCTTGAGTGTTCCTTCCGTTTTGCGAGTAAGTGTAGTAATTTTACGTCCTTAGCCTCGTTTTTGTTTTTTCGTTGGCCATTTTTTCTCTTGCTTCGGGAATTGTCAAGTGTGTAAAGTTTGTAAATGTGATTGAAATCGAGGTGTAACCTGCCTTGCAGACGTCCTGGGTGTCCCCCCTTGCTTTGGACAATGTTTTTCTATATATTTTTTTTGTTTATTTTTTGTTTTTTTAGTATTTTCCAGCTGTGCGCGGTTAGTCTGTTAAGTCTGTATTTTTCCCGTCCGTAATATTTTTACGGGTTGTATTGTTGTTGTAAGGACGCAATTTTTTTTTCCTAAGTCCCGCTTGTATTTTTTTTTTGTAAGTCCGTAGTTCTTTTTTGCGTTTTTTGTAAGCGTTTCTGAGGCGCCGTAGAACCTCCACCTCCGCAAATGCGGCCCCTCGCTTCTCGAGGGTCTGCATTTGCTGGCCGAAAGTCGTAGGGGGCCGTAGGGATGAGCACCTATGGCCAGCAACTGCGGCCCTAGCTATGCGAGCCCACAAGTGTTAGCAACAACCAGCATGCTATATATGGGATGGGTTGTGTCCGTACATTCACTAAATAGAATGGGCTGAGGTGTAAGCTCCTCTTACATTTCTTGTTATACATTGTAAGTATTTTAATTCATCCATTTTGATTTTAGAAATTCTGTTTCCTCTTTGCTAGCTGCTTTGAGCTACTTGGTTCTCTTTGCTTGTTGTGGGAACATTTGAATGACAAAAGGTGATTGTGTCCTGAAGGATTTTTTTTTTTTAGGTACAGTCTGATTTTGATGATGTTGCAGTGTACTTCTCCAAGGAGGAGTGGGACTGTTTAACAGATGAAGACAAGAAGCTTTATAAGGAGGTGATGATTGAGAATTACCAAAACCTCATATTTGTAGGTGAGAAAATATGAAATTTCCTAAAATATCATTTAATACAAAACTCATGTGATGTGTAAGTTGTAAGATAGAATTACTGTTTAATCACTTTAATTGTTTCTATACAGAACATGCCAGTATGAAGCCTACAGTTATCTCAATGATTGAGCAAGGAGAAGAGCTGAATGTGAGGGGTCATCTGCCATTTGAGGAGAATCCATTAAATGTCAATGCAGGTGAGTAATTAATAAACAATAAAAGAACATCTTTATAATATAAATTAGCACTTACACAATAATTTATAACTTGGATAAGAGGCTGGATCACTTAATGAATAGTATTACTGTTGAAAGATTGAAATGCACCAGGAAATATTTGCAGATAGTGATCACTCCTAAGGGTTTACTTGCAGATAGTGATCACTGAAAAGGGTGTAATAAAATGTATTATAATGGTGGTCTGTAAGCACTGTGGGTGCTGGTATTGAGCCTAAATCTTAACGTGTAAACTGAACCACTGTTAACAGTTTTTGGTAGGGGTTTAGATGATGCTATGTGACAGGTAAACAGCCCTCACTATATTTAGAACTATACCATTCCTTGCCTCAAATACAAAGATAATAAATGTTATACAGAGAGTTTATGACCCTCTACATCTATGCCCCCTCCACCGCAACAAAATAAAATTAATGGTAGGTGTATTTTAACAGTGAGAGACAGAATAACCCCCCCCCCCCCCCCCCCCCCACAAGAAAAACGCATGTCAAAAAAGTTATACATTATTTTGCAGGTCAGTGAGGGAAATAAGTATTTGATTATTTTATTCAGCAAGATTTCTGATTACCAGGTATCTTTTATACAGGTAACGAGCTGAGATTACGAGCACAATCTTAAAGGGAGTGCTCCTAATCTCAGCTTGTTATCTGTATAAGACACCTGTCCACAGAAGCAATCAATCAGATTCCAAATTCTCCACCATGGCCAAGACCAAAGAGCTGTCCAAGGATGTCAGGGACAAGATTGTAGACCTACACAAGGCTGGAATTGGCTACAAGACCATCGCCAAGCAGCTTGGTGAGAAGTTGACAACAATTGGTGCGATTATTCGCAAATAAAAGAAACACAAAATAACTGCCAGTCTCCCTCGGTCTGATGCTCCATGTAAGATCTCACCTCGTGGAGTTTCAATGATCATGAGAACAATGAGGAATCAGCAAAGAACTACACAGGAGAATCTTGTTAATGAACTCAAGGCAGCTGGGACCATGGTCACCCAAAAAAAAATTGGTAACACACAACGCCGTGAAGGACTTAAATCCTGTAGTGCCCACAAGGTCCCCCTGCTTAAGAAAGCACATGTACAGGCCCGTCTGAAGTTTGCCAATGAACATCTGAATGATTCAGAGGAGAACTGAGTGAAACTTGCCGTGTTTGGAGGAAGAGGAATGCTGCCTATAAGCCCAAGAACACCATCTCCACTGTCAAACATGGAGGTGGAATTATTATGCTTTGGAGGTATTTTTCTGCTAAGGGGACAGGACAACTGCACTGCATCAAAGGAATGATTTATGGGGCCATGTACCGTCAAAATCTTGGGTGAGAACCTCCTTCCCTCAGGGAAAGGCATTGGAAATGGGTCGTGGATAGGTATTCCAGCATGACAATGACCCAAAACACACAGCCAAGACAAGAAAGTGGCTCAAGAAGAAGCACATTAAGGTCCTGGAGTGGCCTAGCCAGTCTCCAGACCTTAATCCCATAGAAAATTGCTGGAGGGAGCTGAAGGTATGAGTTACCAAACATCAGCCTCAAAACCTTAATGACTTGGAGAAGATCTGCAAAGCGGAGTGGGACAAAATGCTTCCTGAGATGTGTGCAACCCTGGTGGCCAACTACAAGAAACATCTGACCTTTGTGATTGCCAACAAGGGTTTTGCCACCAAGTACTAAGTCGAAAGGGTGAATTACTTCTTTCCCTCACTGACCTGCAAATCAATTTATAACGTTTTTGACAAGCGTTTTTCTTGTTGTTTTTTTGTTATTCTGTCTCTCACTGTTAAAATACACCTGCCATTAAAAGTATAGACTGATCATTTCTTTGTTAGTGGACAAACGTTCAAAATCAGCAGGGGATCAAATACTTTTTTCCCCACTGTACCTTCTGCCTTTCATTTGTGATGCATAGTCCCATAGTTCATTTGTGATGCATAGTTGTACCATTTCTGCTGCTCTTTTGAGCTGCTTGCATATGCGGTGGATGGGAATATCTAGGACAGATAAAAAGTGTATGTATTGACTAATCATATCCATGTAGAAGCTATGTTAAAACTCAGATTTTGTAATCATTTACTCCTGGTGCTCTTGTTTCAAGCAGATGGATCTGTGATTTTGAATACCCTTGAAGTGGACCACATTTACCCCAGGTCACCAGATTGTGTATTGGAAGATTCGAGTGTATCACATAGTTATCTGGTAGCAAAGCCAATAACATACACAGGACAAAAACTATTTTCATGTTCTGAATGTGGGAAGTGTTTCAGTCAGTCCACAAATCTCAATCGACATATGAGAACTCACACAGGAGAAAAAACATTTGCATGCTCTGAATGTGGAAAATGTTTTAGTCAAGCCACAAGTCTCAATCAACATATGAGAACTCACACAGGAGAAAAACCATTTGCATGTTCTGAATGTGGGAAATGTTTCAGTCAGGCCATCCATCTCACTCAACATTTGAGAACTCACACAGGAGAAAAACCATTTGCATGTTCTGAATGTGGGAAATGTTTCAGTCAAAAAATCACTCTCAATGTACATATGAGAACTCACACAGGAGAAAAACCATTTGCGTGCTCTGAATGTGGGAAAGGTTTCAGTCGAAAAACCACTCTCAATGAACATATGAGAACTCACACAGGAGAAAAACCATTTGCGTGCTCTGAATGTGGGAAATATTTTAGTCAGGCCACCCATCTCAATCAACATATGAGAACTCACACAGGAGAAAAACCATTTGCTTGTTCTGAATGTGGAACATGTTTCAGTATTGCTAAAAGTCTCAATCAACACATGAGAACTCACACAGGAGAAAAACCATTTGCGTGCTCTGAATGTGGAAAATGTTTCAGTTTTGCCAAAAATCTCAATCAACATATGAGAATTCACACAGGAGAAAAACCATTTGCATGTTCTGAATGTGGAAAATGTTTCAGTCAGGCCATCCATCTCACTCAACATATAAGAACTCACACAGGAGAAAAACCATTTAAATGTTCTGATTGTGGGAAATGTTTCAGTCTTGCCAAAAGTCTCAAACGACACACGAGAATGCACACAGGAGAAAAAACATTTGCATGCTTTGAATGTGGAAAATGTTTTAGTCAAGCCACAAGTCTCAATCAACATATGAGAACTCACACAGGATAAAAAAGTAGAAACATTTGCATATTCTGAATATGGGAAATGTTTCAGGCAGGCCATAATTCTAAATCAACATATGAGAACATATACAAGATAAAATATATACATGGCATATTATGCAATTCTATTTATTCAATTTATCAGCTTGTATTATTAAAATATATACTAGGTGGCTGAACTAGTTCTGTGCATCGGTGCATTGCTGCTATCTGCTGAGTACCTTTAAATTAGTTTATATTGTTTTTTAATATTCTTTTATACTCTTTTTTTTTAGCATTGATATTCACTCCTATTAGTTTTATTGTGTTCTCTGTGTTGCATCAATGCCAGTTGGTATAGTATGATAAATCTTTTATTTAGAGATATTTCTAAAAAAGGAATTTGATTGATGAGCTCATTGTCATTAAGAATTACACTTTATATTCTACCAAAAAAAAATTTGTTGGAATTAAAATGAGTTGCAGATACTTTACAATGGGTTAGACAGACGTTTTGGTAACTGTCATTAAATACAATTACTTTAATTTCTCTGTAAAGCATAAATATCAGCCAGTGTTACCTTGATAAAAGTATCACCTTCTTCCATTCTTGTTTGTTCTTATATATGCTTAAATGGATGCTAAATTCACAATATGTGTTCAGAACTATGAGAGGGAAAGCATTAAAGTGTAAAGTTACATCATAAGTTATTTTTTTTATTGATTAAGAATTTACTTAGTTGTTGCCATTTGTTAGTTATCGCTTGATTTTATTATACATTGCTCAAAAAAAGTCAAGTCTATGGTACCCTGCTATTTAACCCTTTCAGAGTCATGAGTTCAGGATGCAGGATGCCAGACACATTTGCAACATTTTGCTATGCATCTATTTAGACACAGTCCCTATCAACTTATTTGTGTTTATATATCACATATAATGGTTGTCAAACTACGAAATGTTGTCACGCTTTGCCAGCTCGCAAGAACTAGGGACACAGTTCGGGCCACATTTGCGGAAGGTGTGGGGCTCCAACATCAGCTGCAATGAGCTGAAGGTTCGCGAGGGTCCGCATTTGCGGAGGTGAGGCTCCCACGTCGACTTCAATGAGCCGAAGGTGGAGGCTCTACGGCGCCTCACAAGCGGTTACAAACACCCACAGAAGCGGGACTTTGAAAAGATACATCTAGCACGCAATTACTAAATACGGACTTACACAAAAAAATACGAGCCGCGGGACAAACTTGCAAAAATACGACCTTAACGGCCGAACCGCGTGCAGCTGAAAACATAAAAAAAACAATAAATACACACAAAAATGACATTAAAATCTTACCCACAGCAAGGGGGGGCACCCAGGACCTCTGCAAGCAAAGTTATACCTCAATTTAAGTCCAATCCTCAGAAAGGCTAAGAGCGATAGTTCTGGGAGGGGAGATCAGGAGGTGAGGTAGAGGGAGGGATTGAGATGCCCATAGTGTTAGGCACACCAGGGTTAAAGTAATAGGGGCCTGATTCCAGGGGGGTAGTGGTGATAAGGAATAGGCCTCAGGAATAGAGCAGGGGGAGCAAGATCTACATCCACAGTGGGGGAAGACAAGAGGCTGGGCCAAGCACAGAGCCCTTGACTACAAACACCAGGAGATGGTGGTCCTCTAATAATGAGAGGCAATTAACTTATACAAAAAAGTGCTAACTGAGTCTGCTTTACATGAGTATAAGTAAATCAACAAAAGGTCTATTAGACTGGCAAAAATAGAAAATTGAAAGCTAGTTGCAAAAGATATATTAGACTAACTCTACAAAATGTATTTAATATATTAATGGGCACAAGGTAAGGAAAGAACCTATAGGAACATTACAATGTGAAACAGACCTGATAATTAATGACCAGGAAAAGGCAGATAAGCTAAATAATTTATTTTCTTCACTATATACAAGGGAGGTATCAGTGGTTGGGACACTGCATCATAATGGGGCTATATTACCTTCACCAAATAATTAGTTAATGCAGGAAGAAATGCAAAAGAGGTTGAAAAGGAAATGTTAATAAACCCCAGGTCCTGATGGAATACATCCAAGGGTTCTGAGTGAACTGGGTTCTGTAATAGCTAAACCATTCTATCTGATTTTTCAAGACACACTCAACAAAGGGTCCTTACCAGTTCACTGGAGAAAAGCAAATGTGATACCTTTATTTAAAAAAGGCGCAAATGCAAATCCATGGGATTTTAGACCTGTAAGCCTTTATGCCTCTAGTGGGAAAGCTTTTAGAACGGTTAATAAGGAATAATATACAAGAATATGTCTATTTGAACTGGATTATAAGTAGGAGTCAACATGGGTTTATGAGGGATAGGTCATGTCAAACAAATCTAATTAGTTTCTTTGAGCAGGTTAGTAGGAACTTGGATCAAGGTAACTCAGTGGATGTATTCTTTTTGGATTTTCAAAGGCTTTTGATACAGTGTCACACAGGAGACTATTGTGCAAACTAAGGGATACAGGAATTGCAGTAAATATCTGCTCATGGATTTAGAGCTGGCTAAAAGACCGGAAGCAAAGGGTTGTTGTAAATGTAACATACTCAGTTAGGACTAATGTGGTAAGAGGGGTTCCTCAGGGTTCAGTATTGGGTCCTCTTCTTTTTAACATATTAATGACTTAGAAGTAGGACTGGAAAGCATTGTCTCCATTTTTGATGATGACAAAATGATTTGCTTTCCCTCCAAAGGGATTTATATAAATGAGAGAAATGGGCAACTACATGGCAGATTACAAATAAATGTAAAGTTCTTCATTTGGGAAGGAAAAAGTAATTGGCAATTTATAATGGAGCAAATCTAGGAGTATCAAATATCGAAATGGATTTGGGAGTGCTGGTGGACAACCACCTACATAACAGTGCTCAATGCCAAGTAGTATTTGAAAAGTAAAGTAAAATATTAGTATACATTAAAAAGGTATAGAGCAAGGGAAGCAAATATAATTCTGCCACTATACAAATCCCTAGTGCGCCCTCATTTAAAATATGAAGTACAATTTTGGGCACCGACATTTTAGAACTGGAACAAGTACAGATAAGGGCAACAAAACTATTAAGGGAAATGGAGAGGCTAAGTTACGAAGAAAGACTAACCAAATTAAACATATTTTCTTTAGAAAAAGGGCATCTAAGAGGGGATATGATTACCCTATATAAATATAGCCCGGGTCGATTATAAAGCTTTGTCAAGTGAACTTTTTCAACTGACAAGAGGACATCCTTTGAGGTAAGAAGTAAAAAGATTCCACCTTAAAGAAATAAACTGTTTTTTCACAGTAAGGGTGGTTAAACTATGGAATTCTTTACCAAAAGAGGTGGTGACAGTGGATTTGATAGATACTTTAAAAAGAGATTGAATATATTTTTGAATAAAAAGTGAATTTAGAGTTATCCTGGATAACTAGAAGTAGCCCAATTTCTTCAACATGTAAAAACCGTAGCCCATAACGTAGCCCGCAAGACTTACCAATATTAAATTGGCCCCGTAAAGCAAGCCGCTCACGATCTGCGGGTTAAGAGCAAAAAAAGGCTACGGGACGTGAAAATTTGAACAGCGCGCACACAAATCCTTTTTTCTCTCGAGCCTTTAACTGCTACTTTCAAATTAATTGTAACAAATTTCCAAAGACGCTATGACGTTCAAGCCCGTAACCTGCAAATGTAGGCAAAAACATTACGGCCTCCAAATAGGACCCGCAAAGGGTTTACAGACAAATTTTAAGCACTGTAAAAGACAATATAAACACACCCCCGTGGACTTTAAAATATGGGGAAAGCATGGAAAGTTAGTTGCACAATAATCCCCAAATAAAAATAGGCATTTTAAAAATATATATTTTGTTATCAGATGTTTGAATGGTCATGCATATGCCAATATGAAAAGCCATGCATAAAGCAATTAAAGACAGAGTACCTGATTAAATTATAGCAACACAAAAACTTGAAACTCATGCCATAATCACCCTTTCTAACTCACAGAGGCCCTCACCTCCCTATTGCGCCTTGCCAATCTGCGCATGAGCTCCGCATGATTGGCGGAGATGCTTGCTTGGATCCCCTCAAGACACTTCAGTTGCTGGCGCATGATGACCACCATCTCCGACTGGTGGGATGGAGGTCCATGGGGTGTTGCTGGGTGAGGAGGTGGCAGTAATGGAGTTGGGAGGGTATGGGGCCTGGCTGGAGCCTGGGGAGAAACTGGTGGCGGTGTGGGTGGGCCCCGTGGTGGTGGCGGCCAGGCTAGCGCACTGCTGTAGAGAGAAGGAGGTGGGGGCTGGCTGCTGTCCTGTCCAGTTGGAGGGCCCTGGCGAGATTCGTAGTCTTTCGAGGAGGGGGATAATGGTGTAAAATCCTGGCGGGGTTGCCGGAGGTCTACTGGTGTAAAATCCTGGCGGGAGGCTCCTCCTCAGAGCCAGGGCCTTCAGATCCTCTTCCTTCCTCCTCCACTTGAGCCGGTTCCTGCTGGTTGCCACTGGACCCAGACCGCCTCCTGGATGCTGAAAGATAGAAAAGAAAGGTATCTGACATCTAGGCTTGAACCTGGGTGATTCTCCTAATTGCAACTCAGATTATCTATCCTATGCTAGATTGAATCTATTCTTGTTTATGGTCTTGATCGTTCTTGGCTCCTAATGCTATCTTGATTCCGGCAGTGTTCTGTAATTGCATAGGCTGCAGTGGGCATACCAATAAATGGACTCTCTGTTGCTTGATTACTGTTGTTGTGCCCAGTTATTTGTCAGTTTTATGGATTTAATGACACATCCATCTATCCCTTGTTAGTTCATCGGAGCTGACATGTCAGTATCCCTGTTGGTCATCATGTACATGTGTAGTGTGTGTGCTGCACATCTGGAGGCCTGTTGGTGTATGTAATATTCACCTGACATGGAGACCGATCATGAAGCTCCAGCGGCGGGCAACGGTCTCAGAAGATCCCTGGCGACCCTCTCCCACTCATTATAGGTCATGCTACGGTCCTTGTCCTCCTTAGCCATCATCATCTTGGCCCTGATGTAATCGAATCTGTGCTTGACAGACCTCACATCCCTTGCGCTGTGCCTACTACAGTAACATCTGCCGCTACCTCCTTCCAAGCCTGAGCCCTAGGCCCTGGCTTAGCTTCTCTCCCCCTACAAAAATCACTGGACGCCACGGATAGCACTGAGGAGGACCACATTCTCCCAGTGCATATATTTGTGGGCCCTGTGCTTGACCTTAGGCTTTTGTCCTCTTGACTGTGGACGGGGACCCTTGCATCCCTGACCCCTACCTGGGGCCTGTCCCTTCCCCGAACTACCACCCCCCTGGGATCAGGGCTCTTACCCTCTGTCCCTCTCCTATGTTTGCCTGATGCTCGGGCCCCCCTTCCAACACCCACCTTCTCTTCTGCACTCACATCCTCATCCTCCTCCTCTCCCTCCTCATCTCCCTCCTCTTCTCCCTCCTCTCCTCGCTCCTCCATCTCCTCTCCTCCCTCCTACACCTCCTCTCCCTCCTTCACCTCACTCCTCACCTCCTCCTCCCCACCTCTACTCCCCATGACCACCTCTCTCTCCTCCTCCCCAACTCTTCACTCCTCTCCCCTCCTCTCTTCCTCCCTCCATAATATCCCAAAAGTAAAATAAGGATAAATAAATAAAAGTATAAATGTCTGTTGAAAAAAAAATGTGTATGCTATGTGTTATTAATAACTGTTGAGGGATGGGGTGTGGGGGATGGGATGGGGGGTGTGGGGGATGGGATGGGGGGTGTGGGGGATGGGATGGGGGGTGTGGGGGATGGGGTGGGGGGGTGGTGACCTAACTATATATGTCTCTATGTGTCTTATTTAAAATATGTGTATTGCAAATATGTGGAATCTGTAAATATGTGCAAGCAAGTATTAAGTGTAAATTTGTATGAAATAGAATATAAATGAATAAAATCGGAAATTATCTCTCTCTAAACACTCCTACTCTCTCTAGAACTTGAAGAAAATAAAAGAGTCAACTCATGGGTTTGTGGAACGCAAATTTATAATCTCCCACTGTCAAACATATTCGGCTAGACCACGTTCTGGCTGGAAGGCCTTTGTCGCACTACGTTATTCCGCAATTGGATAGATACGGCTGATCCCGGCTCTCCTGGCCCAGCTTGCGTGCACAAAAAGGGTTTACGGGCTTGCGTCTCAAACCAGCAACTCGCACCATAGTCTAATGTAATAGCTCTGTAACGCAGCTGAATTTCAAGCCCGCAGCTGTTGCGGGTGTCCCGTATCGGTTACGAGTTTCAAATTTAATGTGGCTACTGGAGTATTAATCCAGGGAGGAATTCAATTGCCAGTATCTTGGGAAGGATTTTTTTCCCTTTTGACACAATTGTCTGCCTTCCTGTTTGCCTTCCTTTGGATCAATAATTAATAATTATCAATGTATCCACATATTACAAAGGTCAGAGGAGATCTAACAAAGTAAAACTCGATGGACTAATTTTTTTTTTTTTTTAACCTCAATTACTATCTAACTATGTAATAGGCATGGGAGGTCTGTAAGGTTCCGTTATCATGACAGCTGGGGCAAGGTGAAGAGGATAATGGAAGAGAAAGCAAGAGTAGCGAGAGCTTCTAGTGGTTTCCCCCAAGTGACTGTCCAGTATAATCAGTGGGAGAGGTTGCTCAAGGTCTTGATGGCACCAGAGACAGTCGTGGCAGCTCCTGACCTGGTGACCCTACCAGATCTAGCCTCCGTACCAACTAGTACATCATACATACACATAGATAGCACACATTCCATATAAATGCTGTCCACCAATGAGAGAGATATGCGAGCTCCATGGATTTGACTAAGGATAGTTAAACAATCTATCCCTAGCCAAATCCATGAAGCTTACATATCACCCTCATTTGTGGACAGCATGAAATGTGTGACAAATACTCACAGCTAACACTTTACAATGAGTGACTGTCCAGTATAATGAGTGGGAGAGGTTGCTCAAGGTCCTGATGGCACCAGCAGCAGTCACAGGAGCTCCAGGCCTGGTGACCCAATAAGCCTCCTTACCAGGTGAATATCATATACATATATACAACAAGAAAATCTATATGCTGACATTCATTGGGCAACAACAGAGCATCTGACAATCCTATAATTACTAGACCAAATAATATATTATGTTTCTCTTAGGACCTGGTATGGAAGAAAAATATCAATGTAAACAAAAAAAGGAAAGAAAAAAGTCTCCCATTTAATCCAGTATGCCCTATTACATTACCCTTATTAAATAAACAATATAATAGTGTAGAATCAAATGTATATAATTTATTAGCAAGTATAAACACTATTAAAAAACGACAATTAAAATACAAATGGTTGCCCTTGTAGCCAAAACACCCTCACATATAAATTACATCAATGTATAAACTCTATGTGCAAAGTATTGCTGGTGGTAATCTCCAAACCACTTAGGAAATAAAGTGCTTGAGTGCAATATAATATACCTATATACACCTGATAAGAGTAGCCTAGGAGGAGCCCGCCACTTACTCCCTAAATGTGCAAAAAGGTGAAGACTAATCTAACCCTTCTAAAAAACTCACCCTACTATAAAGAGAAAAAAAAAACCGTATTAGGATGTGGCAGAATGGGGATTATCACTTGTTCCCCTATCTTTATGTGAAATAAACCTATACCATACTATATAATATTAATTAATTAATTCCCTAAGTGGGATGTGTATACCACTTGTTATACCAAACACAAATATATATTGTACAGTTATTGAAATAGCTAGTATATCAGACAATATCAGTATCCACTAGACATCATTTATATAATGGTAATCCAATGTATTAATTAAACATCAGTCTGATTACTTAGCTTTATATGTCATACTGAGGGATGTTAAAACATTAAGTGAGTCCAATCCTTCATCACTAGTGAAGTCGCTCCTCCGGTATGCACCATGTCTCTCCTGCTTACACAGTGCAGATCCAATCCCTCATGCAGTACTTCCGGACATCACTTCCAGGGTATCAAGGGCAACTTAGCCGACGCATGCGTTTCTCCATTGGCTTCTACCAGGGCCTAACACAATTGGGGAGGATGTGTCCTTTTATAGGGCTATGCAGCGAATCTGTGTTGTTTATTGGAGAGATTTTCAGCCAATCATATATGATTGCGACTCTAGGTCCTTGAAGTTATATAAAAGACATCATGTAAGATACATAAATAATTTATTTAATGCAAAAACACAAACAAAAAAACAAAAGCAAAAACCAAATATACTGTTATTCCTATATCCTTCTCTAGCACCTAATTATTTAATGTTGTGCAATATCAAAGATATATCACATTTTATTGCAAATTATATTGTAACATATAAGCAGATCACCCAAGGGAGAGAATTATTATCAATATGATTATATTATAAACTATACATACATTATATGAGTCATAGGGTACGGAATTCTATATAATATCTAAGATTTTTTAAATTATAATATATACAACTATCAACTTCCCATATAAACTCATCATTTCATTCACAAACAATAACCATCTGTTATATTGGTCTGATATCCTAATCTGCCTAGGATGAATCTGCCTTCATTTAACAACACATTTAAATACATCATATCTCATTGTCTAGCAATTAGAGAGAATATATTATTTACAAGTAGAAAACCATTATTAATCAATTAGATAACTACATGTTCCCTCAAAGGAGATATAGCTATGTAGAGTATTAAAAATACTGTCAAACTGCGTATACTTGGTATTAAATGAAGTATCTAAGAATATTAATATACACTCTTATATTCCATCATCTTTACAAGAAAACAGCCAGGTTGATATTTTCATTCAAACCAAATGGTAACAGAGTATTGAGTAAGGTGATCCATTTACTCTCAGCTCTCAATAATTCTTCTTCTAAGTTGCCACCTCTAATTCCAAGGTTAATTTGTTGCAGTATGGTACACTTAATTTCCAGTTTACAATTATGTCTATGAAGAAAATGTCTAGCTACTACAGGTAAGGTTTTACCCCTCTCATTATCTTTCATACTATTCTTGATATTATTTATATGTTCCCCCATCTTCTTCGTATTGCCCTCGAAGTCAAACCTATGTACATCAAATTGCATGGACATTGTATACAATAGATTACATTTTTGGTACTACAATTGTAGAAACCAGTCATTGTATGTCTCTTCCTGGTTCTATCTTCCAAATAATCAATCTTTTTCATAAAAATGCAGAACTTACAGTTCCCACACATGTGGGTGCCATTGGGTAGAGTCGATTACTGCTTCAATTTTTGTAAATGACTACGTACAAGTCTATCCTTGATTGTTTGTGATTTCCTCCAGCCTGTCTGAATACGTTCACCTATAAATATATCAAGTTGACCATCACATCTTAAAACATGAGCATGTTTATTCAAGGTGGAATTTATTTCCCTCCACTGTTGATTGAAAGTACTGATGAATCTTGGATAATGTGTCATATTATTTCTCTTATTTTTGGGAACTAAAAGATCGTCTCTATTTGTGTGTAACGCACGATGATACGCTTTTTTCAATGAAGTTCCACTATATCATATACACTAACATATCTCTACAGATAATATACATCCCAAGCAAATTCTGTCTACCAATGAGAGAAATATGCAAGCTCCATGGATTTGACTAGGGATAGATATTTAATCTATCCCTAGTCCAATTTGTGAAGCTTACATATCACTCTCATTGGTGGGCAGCATCAAATGTGTGACACTTTACAATGAGTATCACTTAAATTATATGTTTAAAATGAGTAAACATCCAATAGAAAGGCAATGTATGGGTGTGCCCACTGCAGTGTATGTAGATACAGACTCTGGAGAGATGAATATGCTGTGTAGCGTACTAGCCTATCAGGAAAAACACCTCAGCAGCAGATAAAAAACTATTACTTGGAGATGGTCATTGATTGGTTAGTTTGCCATACTGCACAGCAAGTTCTGCAGAGTGCATAATGCAGCAGGAATCAAAACATTGTTATGAGCCATTAATAACCAACGCCATCATATAAAGCAATCGTTCACAAATTGTAAATACATACAACTGCAAAGAATAGAACAATACAAATCTAGGAACACACAGCAATCAAATGGTCATACATTGTTGTTAACTCATATACCATTGTTCTCTCATTTCATCTGGCAGGAGATCTGGATCCTTAACAGAGCCTGAGGCTGGGGTGTCTCCTCTGTCTCAGAAGGAGGAGGAAAAAAGGAGAGGTTCAGAGGGCTCGGGATCAGAGAAGAATTTATGGTTTATATGGTCAGTGGGGGGGTTTGCTAGACCTACAGACAAATTTGTGGCATTTAACCCAACTTGCCCACTCCTCCCCCAAGCCAACTCGCCACCTGGGACCTCATTTTGTGCTGACTCCCAGCCATTTCCCCCACCACCACTACCACCACCTCCTCCTCCTCTCAAACTTCCTAGCACATGAGCACCTCCCTACTCATCCACCACCCCTTTCACCTCCTCCCTCTCATCCATGCCTGGCTTTGCCAGACCTCCACACCCATGTCTACCTTTACAGGCCACCATGGGAGAGATGCTGGTTCTTATGCCACAACAGAGAGACTCTACATGGCTCCAGACTAGCGTCTCCTCCCATCAGGCCTCGGTGGGCTGCAGCCAGATGATGTTCTCTAGAGGGAGGTGAGAAGGCACAACCAGTCGATGGAGTCGTACATGGTCACGCTGCTCCAGGTAATACAGAGCCAAAGCATGCATACTAAGCTGAGAATTGACATTACCCAGTGTTCTCTGGTTACTGACTCTGCCTCCTCCACCCCGCAGGTCTCCCCTGAACAAGCACAACCTGGCTTCCCTCAATGCCTCCCATGCCAGTGCTGCTGCCTCACATTGCAACCCTCTTTATCTAGGGAGAAGGTGTGGTGGCACGGGAGTGGGGGCCCTTTGTCAAGGGAGAGTAGGAGATAGGGGCTAGATCTAGGATTTGACCTTCTCAAAAACACTCCCCCGCGACAATCTATTGGTCCAAATGTTAACATAATCTAGCTTAGCTAGAAAGTAGTTGATCATGGCCTATGTGATGGTGATATTTTGTAACAATCTGTTATCACATGGTTCATGATCATCTTCTCTGTAGACACATATAGTTTAGTTTAACATTTCACCAATTGATGATCAATGAAGAATGCCATTGAGCAGAGATGGTGCAGTCCCTTTTTTATATTTGGATTTTATCAAATTTCAGCTCCATGAAAGAACCATCTTCATCTGCAAGCAGTGCTACCAAATAATGTAAGTGAAAACTACACACAGTGGCTGTCAGATAGACATTCCATCCATGACACCACCCCCTGCAGAATGATCTCACATGCCATAAATAAACACATATATCATGTTTTAAAACCCATGGTTGTTAAGTTTAATTTATACCAATACATAAATGGTGGGGGGCTTGTATTGTCCGATATTAGCAAGTTTTTTCAAAGCTAGCATAAATACATGCATTAGTTAAGCATGTCATCGTCTCATCAATATAAGAACACTAGCGACTTGCCCGTCAAAAAATGACGGCAATGAGATGTGTATGTTTGGAAAGTTGTTTAGTTATTAATATACGTATTCGACACTTGTAAGGTTTTAGTTATGATGAAATAAGTACTATTGTGATATTAAACATGTTTATTTTTGTAAACTGTTCTTTTGTTGAACATTAACTGTTAAAGCATTTTGTATTAAAAGTATTAACATTTCAATGTAAGAACAGTTGAACTTGAAATTAATCAGTATTGTAAACTTGAGGTAATGGTTTTTTAACATGCACGTTCTATCTCAAAAATTGTTAACTTAAATATACATTGAATCCAGAGGGAGGCAAACAGTAAAAACCGTCCTTGAAACGTAGCCAATTGTATCAGAGAGGGCAAAAAATTAATTCTTTCCTGACCCCATTAACTGGCGATCAGATTACTCCCTGGATTAATGTTTAACATAAAAGACAACATTTACATTGGGAATTAAAACGTGGTTGAGCTGTTAAAATGAACTTTGTAATATGTCTAAGTAAGGAACTTGAAAGTATATTTTTTGAAACTTGAACTTTCTTATCTGTCTAAGTAAGGAACTTGACATTATTTTTTTCAAACTTGTAACATTAGAAACAGTAACATAGTTAATTAACATTTTAACATAATTTGTGAAAATAATGCAAGGCAAGTGTTTTGTTAGGCTAATCATCCATAAACAGTACTTCCATTAATTATGACTGAATTGTTTATTGATTTGTATTTTTCAATGGTTGACCTTTGTTTGTTGCTGTGACTTAAAACGTGGTTGAGCTCTTAACATAAACTTTGTAATATGTCTAAGTAAGGAACTTGAAAGTATATATTTTTTAAACTTTAACTTTCTTATCTGTCTAAGTAAGGAACTTGAAAACATTTTTTTTAAACTTGTAACATTAGAAACAGTAACATAGTTAATTAACATTTTAACATAATTTGTGAAAATAATGCAAGGCAAGTGTTTTCTGAGGCTAATCATCCATAAACAGTACTTCCATTAATTATGACTGAATTGTTTATTGATTTGTATTTTTCAATGGTTGACCTTTATTTGTTGCTGTAGTAATTGTTTTAAATCGCACATATAGTTTGGTCTGTGGAAAAGTGGTTCTCTAAAAAGAGAATGCAAGAACTTAAACTTGTTGCACTCTGTGTAAGCACTGTTCTGTATGTGTTTGACAATTTAATGTAGTTTAACAGGAAAATATTGTTTTTGTAAATGTAATTTCTGTTGCGTAATAATAACTCTTTGAAAGGAACGGACATTTATGTGTATTTGTTTTCAAAAATTGGTGGTTATATTGTGTTTTTTTATATTTTTGCATTTGGTTTTAAATTTGTTTTGCATGGCTTTTGTTTGTTTAATGAAAAGTTAAAGTACTTCATAGTAGACAATGTTTTTAGTAAAAATACGTTCATCTTCTAATAAATCACCTTGAATTTCATTCTTTTCAATGTAAACTTTAATAGCCTGTGGATTTTTGCACTGTGATAAGGCAACGTACAATTGGCCATGTGCAAATACTGGTTGTTCTAAGAAAATACCCACAGATTTGAAAATGTGTCCTTGTGATTTATTAATGGTCATGGCAAATGCCATAATGATGGGAAATTGTCTTCTTTGAAGTATAAAAGGGAGACTAATTTCACTTGGTGCTAAATCTATTCTTGGTATGAAAACTCTCTCTCCTTTATGGGTACCAGTTAAAATTTCAGCATCTATGAAATGGTCCTTTAATTGTTGAACAATTAATCTTGTACCATTGCATAGGCCTTTTCTGGGGTTCATATTTCGCAGTAACATGACAATTGCACCTTTCTTTAGCTGCAAAATATGTGGTGGCATTCCAGAAGGAGTTAGTGAGTTTATGAATTCAGTGGAAAAGTTTGCCTGACTTTCTTTGTCATCAGCAAGTACAGAATCAGCACTGTGCTAATTTCTTTGTGGTGCATTAATTTTTTTAAAGATTTCATTATTGAGGATTAATGCATCTTTATTTTTACACGTTAGGATGACTTGGTTGGCAAGCTGTGATTATTCCTGGTCATTTATGCTACCTTCAAATATAGCCGATATAAGATCTTGGTGACAAATCATATGAGGTGGCATCTGCACAGTGTCGTCAGGTAAATTTGCTATTTTTTCTGTTCTGCCTTCTCCATTTCTAATAAGCCAATCATTGAAATCAGTTTGTCCTTCTGATCTCATATTTTGTTGCAGTTGAAGATGGGTAAAATGTTTCCATAGTGTGCTTGACTTTACACAGGTTTCGATAATGTCAGTTTGATTTCCATGTACAACGACAGGTAATGTTTGTCTAAAATCGCCACCTAACAACATTACCTTTCCACCAAATGGCAAAGTATTACCCATGACTTCACGAACCAAACGGTCAATACATTGGAGGGCATAGCATGACATCATTGTAGCCTCATCTATTATAATTAATTTACTTTTTGTTTACTTTTTTGCTTGTAAGGATGTCATGCGAATATCTGAAACAGAAGTTTCTAAAATAGGCACTGGAAGTTTAAACCCACTATGTACAGTTCTTTCACCTTCTAACAAAAGTGCAGCAATTCCAATAGTGGCAAACGGCAGTGCTATTTGACCTTGTGCTCGTACAAAACTCATTAATAAATTGTATAGATATGTTTTTCCTGATCCGCCAGGTCCATTAAGATAGAAATAACGCTCTTCCACCATGTCATCATCTATTGCATTTGTAATGGCATTAAATGCTTGCAATTGTAACGTATTTAAAGTTGCAAGTCTTTCTTCTGTTCTTTGTACTTGTAGTTGAATGTCATAGTCTTCAAAGTTTATGTCATCTATAAGACCTGGATCAGGCAAATTAAAACTTGCACAACTTAATCCATGAGTTAAAAATACTTCTTGGATTTCCATTAACGCTTTTAAGTGTGCAATAGGTTCATTGTATCGTTGCATAAAGTCTTCAGCCATATTACTTTTAAATGTGTCCCACAAAGCTAATGCATTTGGAGCATTCGAGTAGATACAAATAAATGCAAATTGTTCTCTCATCTGACATCTCTCCCATTCTGTATCATCAGCTAGTAAGTTTCTATGTCTTGCAGCTAAATGGAAGGATTCATATACTATGGGCCTCATTCTATTAGCGGCCGCAGCCGTTGCGGGGCCGCAAGGACCGGCCGCAAGCTATTCGGCTATTCTATTCCCTTACGGCCGGGGGCTCCGGCAAGCTTGCGGCCGGTGCCTTGCTATCTCTTGCGGCCGCTCGCGCCAGAGGAAAACCTTTGATCTAAAACGGCCGCAAGAGTTTCGGCCGTAAGAAGTTCCTATTTGCAATTCAATTGCTCCGGGAAACCTCTCTGCAAGGCTAAAAACTAACCGCAGCTTACTTGCAGGAAAGAGGTCCCGCTAGCACCAATTAAGCACATAAAATAGCTCAAATAAAGCCATCCTGCACTTTGAGAAGACTATAAAGGGATTTTAGGTGTTAGAAAAAATAGCACATAATTATCCTATACTCAAATCCGTAAAATATTTTATTTTTAATATCCGTAAAATATCCATGTAAAAAGTCCAGAGTGCTTGGAGCACCTCAGACCCGCCCACGCCGCAGCCGGAAAATAAACAGTTAATTTGAACTCGGGTTTGGGCTGATGTGCAAGCTTGAGAGGGGGTTACTTTTACTCCTCATGTCCCCCAATATGATCCCTAGCATTTACAGAGCTGTACAGTGCAGGCTTGAATTTATTTGTGCGTTTTTAGATTTCTGAGATTACGGCCGGTTCCAAGATATGCGGCTGGCCGTAAAAGGAGATCCTTGCGGGGCCGTATAATAGAATCGCGAGTTAACTGAACCCCCGCAAGGATTTGCAGCCTTACGGCCGATTTACGGCCGATAATAGAATGAGGCCCTATGTCAGTAACAGTTCTTAAGTGTTCGAAACTTTGTGCTCCAGGAACATTTAAAAGTAATAGTCATAAGCAGAAGCGTTCAAGATCTCTTGGACTGACTATGTAAATTCTTGGGATTATTTTATTTCCTCTGCTTTTTCTAGGTCTCCATAATCCAAAAACATAGTGATATGGAATTTCAATATATAAGAATTGTGTTGCTTCTGAATGTGTGGAATTTAATTCAAACCATGCAGTTAGTGTAGTGTGAGATGTTCACTTTGGGCCAATGCATTACTTTAATTTCCAGCATGGAAATACACTAAATGTCTTTGTGGCAAATGTACTGCTAATCTATATACTGCATGTGATCTATCATGCATTTTAAATTTTAAAAGGCGCCACATAGCTTCTGGTGCACTTACATAGCAAACATCTACATGAGATGCAAGTTCATCATGTACTAACTCAGTGCTTTCAGGGTTGTCTGCACTTTTGAGGACAACAGTAGCTGCATCATAGCCTTTGTAAATATAGTTGTAGACATATTTAATGGATTTGATGGAAGTGCAGGCTTCTACATTAATGTGTGCGTTATACTTCATAAGTAAATGTGGATTGTAGGGTACTACATATCGATTGTCCACTTTTTTGCTACGAATAATGGCACTATCTCCTTCTCTTCTTTTATAATGTGGATAGCTATTACAATTGGCAAACGTTTTGTCTCTATAATCTTTTGGAAAATCTTTGGAACATTTTTTATTTTCCATACATGGTGATTGTGGATTAAGCCTGCCACAGGGTCCATGAATCATGCAATGAGTAACAATCTCATATAGTCTACCATATAGTTCTGGATCTGGTAGTTCAGCAACAATAACTGCATCCACTTTGTCACCAGTATCTAATTTATCTTTTTCTTGAAGTATTATCAGAAGATGTGCATGTGGAAGGCCTCTTTTTTTAAATTCAATAGTATATACATAAGCAAGACATTTGCCAAATAAGTGACTTATAGTGATGTCACGTATTAATTCATTTAATTTAGTTTTAAAAACTCTTGCTACTAAATCTGGTCTATCGGAAGGACTTTGGCAAAGAAGTAAATTTTGTGCAATTTCTGGCCATTGGGGATTATATGTAAACTTAATAAATAAATTGGGTTTGCCAAATTTCGTGACAATATCCATAGCATCATTGTATCTTTCTCTCATATTTCGAGGAGATCCTTGAAAAGAAGGTGGTAAAATGATGGCTTTGCCAGCTGTCATGTCTTTGCTTGTAGCCACCTCAGCAAGATAGGCCATTAGTCCACAATATTGTTCTACACGTAGTTTATCTTGTTGATATTTTATAAAGTTTAAATTATTGGCCTCAACTTGCAAATAGGAATCAATAATCCATTGTGTGTTAGTTTTCCACCACATAAAATTGGATTAAATGTATTTCGAATGGCAATTTGAGCTACTTTAAATTCAAGCATAGAAACATTATTTCTGATTCTGGCTTTAGAATTTGGGTAACTGTGAAGTGTTAATTTTGGTTGTCAACCTGATTCTCCGTGTTTGAAAAAAAATGGGATATGTCATTGGATCTAAATTTGTACTTAAGATACTGATATTAATTAAAGGTTGCTCCTCATTTCTGGGATATATTCTAATGTCTCTTTGAAATGGTGGTTCTCCTTCATCATTTTGAAACATCATTGCAACCTCATTTGATGTTGGCAAGTTATAACGATGTTTATCAGTATGTCTATCTCTTTTAAGCACCATATTGACCTTTGGGAATGGTAATTGATGTCTTTGTGCATGAAGTTCTTGTTCATTTTCTACTTCTGCCAATTTTTTATAAGCTTTAGTGTAGGGATTATTGGCCATAATGTTATCTAGCTCTATAAAAACACTGGGTAAGCATTTTTTATTTTCTTGCAGCTGCATACGCTGGTCAACAGCTTCCATTGTATCTAGGACATATAGTTGAGCAAATTTTCTTTGCTCTCCTTCCTCTGGATGCAAATGTGAAGTCTGATGGTAAATTTGGCCTTGGACTTTAAAACAGTAAAGACCATGTCCTGGTACATTAGCAGCTAATGTTGCCCCCATAGATGCAAAGGATATGGCACTATTGTAGGATCTTATGTTTGTCTTTAAATTTTTGTAGTTTTGAAAAGTAGGTTCAGTCATAATGTTTTGTAAAAAGATTGGGAATTGTTTTCTTTCTGGAAGTTTGAACTTGCCTTTTTGACAGCAACTAATAAATTGTCCATCTCTGGGTCTCTCCTGTTTAAAATGATAAGCCGCACAAAACTGACATTGAGTATTCATGTCCCCACAATTATGAACCTCTACTGCTGAAGACTTGAGTAAAGGACAATTTGCAAAGCATATATCAGTTTCATTTTCAAATTCATCAGTTGAAATGTAATGTGATGTTTCAGGAACAGGTTCTAAATGCTTTGTTTTTTTCATGGCGTTTTTTGGTATATGTTTTATTTGTTCAGATAAAATGTCATGTAATGTTTCAGGAAGAGGTTGGAAATGCTTTGTTTTTTGGTGGCTTTTTTTGGTATATCTTTTATTTGTTCAGGTAAAATGTCATCTGATGTTTGAGGAACAGGTTCTAAATGCTTTGTTTTGTTAGTAGCTTTTTTTGGTGTTTCTTTAATTTTTGCAGCTGATAGTCTTTTGCTTGCAATTCTTTTGCGTTCTTTTTCTCGTCGAATTTCCTTCTCCTCTGGTGTCTGCTGGTTGGCCCATCTCTCTTGTCGTTCTCTAGTTTGACGTCTTCTCTTTTCTTGTTTGCTCTCGTTATCAGCCATGTTAATCTGTAAAAGAAAATAATATATAATTAGTTTAGTTTGAGATGTAAATTTTTTTTTTTACATTTTTTATTATCAACAGTTTGTTTTTATGTGATTGTAGTTCATTGTAGCAGTACTTTCTTTGTATTGTTAAATAAGTATTTTTTATTTTTTTGCTTTTACTTTCTGTCGTAGGTTGTAATTTTTGCCTTACATGAATAGCACACTCAAGGAAATGACACTATACCTTCTACATGTAGTAGGTGTATAGTGTTAATTGAAATGTATATTTTTTTTGGTTTGGTAATTTATTTTGTGGTTGTACTTTTGGCTTACAGGCATAGTAGAGGGCAAAAATTAGTCTTTGTAATTTTTGCTACAGGGGATTGTCGTAATAGTTTTTTGATATTTTATTTAAAGGCTTATATGTTCGGGCTATGAAAAGTTTTTTTTATTTTTTTTGGGTGTTATGTTTATTTAGTTTTCTGTTTTTTTACTTGTTATACTGTACCTTGTTTGAAGTGTGATTTCCAGCAAAATCTTTTTTGGTCCGCTGTTGTAAGTCTTCGTCCGATGCTCTTCACGCAGTGTCTGTTGTAAAAGAAAAAGTAAAATGTTATTTGATTTGAATGTATTTGTAAGGAATAGCATATTTCATTGTTTTGGTCTATTGTATCTGTTATGGTACATTTTTCTGCTATGCTGTTTTTTGTGCAACCTTTTAAAAATACTTAAATTGTATTTGTATATTACAGTTATCCTTTTTTTTTACTGTAATTATTAATGTTTTTACAATTTTGGATATGATCACAATGTTTTAGCATTATCCTGTTTTGTGTCCACCACTTTTGTTATGCTTATTTAGGCTTCTTTGTAAGGCTTATAGGTTGTTAAACAGTAAAGAAGAATATTAATTTACTTTTCTATGTGTTTGTGTGATTTTTGCTACAATCCTTTTTTGTGTCCACCATATGTTGCATACTTTATTTGCTTAATTAGTCTTTTTTATGAGGATTAAATGTTGTTGTACAGTGAAAATTAATGTTTTTCCTATTTTGGATATGATCGAAATGTTTTTAGCATTATCCTGTTTTATGTCCACCACTTTTGGTATGCTTATTTAGGCTTCTTTGTAAGGCTTATAGTAAAGAAGAATATTAATTTACTTTTCTGTGTGTTTGTGTGATTTTTGGTACAATCCTGTTTTGTGTATAGCTTTGTAAGGCTTATAGGTTGTTAAACAGTAAAGAAGAATATTAATTTACTTTTCTGTGTGTTTGTGTGATTTTTGGTACAATCCTGTTTTGTGTCCAGCATATTTTGCATACTTTAATTGTTTAATTAGTCTTCTTTATGAGTATTCAATCATGTTGGACAGTAAAAATTAATGTTAATTGCCTTTTTTTTATCCTGTTTTGTGTTCACCACTTTTTGGTTGCTGCATTTGGCTTGTGGGTGATGGTTGGAGGTTATTTTACAGTAAAGAGGAGGAATAGTTTTGTTTTATGCATGTTGCTAATGTTTCGGATGCTATCCTGTTTTGTGGCCACCTCTTTTTTTGGGGGTTTCTGTGAAACTGTCTGTCTTCATAAATTGTATAGGTCTTTGTGAAGTTTGTTGAACTGTGTTTTGTTATTTATTCAATTTGTATGTATTTTTTTTTTATTTTACTTGAAATTTTTATATTGCTGGCCATTAAACATATATAGTTCATTTTTGTTTTCTACTTTTTCTACTAAACTTGATAGAAGTGTTGTTCTTGTCCGAATGACAGAGGGTCCCTGTCATGATTTAAATGTTAAGGACTCATATTGTCAGCAATTTAGGAATATGTTCAAGGGAGCATGACATTGTTACATTTGGATTATGTGTTATTGTGTGGTTATATGTTGCCTGTACATGGTTATTATGTAGCCTAGTTATAATATATTATAAGAGGGAAAATGTTATATCGAACATATGTGGAATTGGTAGAAATGCTCTGCATAGAAGTTAGCTGCAAATTATTGCACACTCACACATACAGACCTTGGGTCAAGACAATTGCATGTACTTCAAGTAGTCCTAAGCAAACACTTGAGTTTAACATAAAGGTTTGTTCACTAGATATCTGGTGAATTTGATCTGAAGAGCTTTGATAGCCCAAGGTTGCAAGCCAGATGGTCTGACATCACACATACACAAATGTACACAAGGGTGTGGTATTGGAGAGTATAAATATGTTGTTTTGATCATTCAATAAAGGTTGAGAGATAGTTTTCACATAAACAAGGTGTCAGACTATTTCTGTGTGTTGTATCCTGACTTGGGGAGTGGTCTTGCCATGGGCCACTAAGTAAGCTGGATCCAGTATTCTCTGCCTGTACCTTTTGGGCCTTGCCCTCTTCGGAAGCCATCTTTTGTGCCACAGAGAACAGGAACTACATGATTCTGCTGGGGTAGGTTTGAACTAGGTTCATATAAAGCCCCCTAGAAGAAGCAGATCGTGACTGTCCCCTCCTGCCAATCTTAATCCACCAGTCTTCTTGTAGTGTCTGTTTAAAAAATAAAGTGAAATGGTTAATTGTATATTTTGATTTTTTGATTTTGCAAAGCATGGTATTTTTCAGCATGTAATGTATTTTTCTATCTTACCTCTTCTTCTTTCTTTCTCTTGAAAGTAATTCTCTTTGACAGTCCACGGTGCAAATTCTTGAGTGACGCTGTTGATGCAGAGTCTGTTTGAATAGTGAAAAAAGGGGAAAGATTCAGCTTCAGGTTGCATATGTATTAGTGTCATATTTTTTGCTATGAGTTGCTATAAATTAATGTAATTTGAATATACTTCTGTCATTAGTTTGAGTTAACATTAGTTTGTTGTAGGGCCTACACACATAAATATGCGTGTCACATGTCACTATACAAGATACACATATATGCGTATCTGATGTCACTTGTCACTATACATTAATCTTATTTTCATAGTTAAAGTTTGTATTTTTTTTTTTTTGCTGTCTTCGTAATAAAATGTAATATATTATAGCTTACCTCTCAGTTGTAATTTGCAGAGTGTAAAGTAGGAAATTAGGAAATAATTCTCTTCTCAAGTAACAGCAGCAGTTAACTATCCAGTCACTCCGTTCATCACCTGAGTAGGAATGTAGAATTTTCTGGAAAGTAGGCAGTATTTATAAACTTTGAGGTGCCTGAGACCGTTAGAACGCAATACGCAGGTCTTTAGACTGCTGTAGCTTCGTTTTCCGTTTTTTTCGGTGGCCATTTTTTCTCTCGCTTAGAGAATTTTTTTATTGTCTAAATTCTTTTAATTTCAGTTAAATTGAGGTGTAACTTTACTTTTCGAGGTCCTGTATGCTCCCTCTTCCTGTAAGTAAACTTTTTATGTATTTGTTGTGTGTATTTGTTGTATTTTTCATGTTTTGATGTGCGCGTGTTGCAGCCTTTTTTTGCAAAGTCGTAATGGGTCGTAACGTGTCTCGTATTTTGTTTGCGTTACGCCGTAAATTTTGCGAGGGACGCAGGCTCACTGCGCGAGCCCGCAAGCGTTAGCAACAACTCGTATGCTCACAACTATATATGTGATATACTTTTGTCTGATGTAATTAGCAGCCATTATGGCTACTGACCTTTGCCTTCTCTCAGTATTAAGGGGAACTTGTTTAGGCATAATGATATCATAACAATCTGTTATAACCTTATAACACCTATATACCAAATAAATCTGATATCAATGTGGTTTAACAATATCTTTTAGAGATCGCCGTCACAGCTAAGCATTCTTTGTGAGATGCCAAGTCATTACTGATGGTCATTGCAAATGATTTCTCATGACAGATACAGAATGGTTAGATAGACTATGGGGAGACATTTCTAAGGATCTCAAATTAATCTCTCTTCATCACTTGATTTACTTTGGCACTCATCCCGAGGCCCCCAGGGCTCGCATCAACCCCAGCTGCAATGAGCGCCATAGGCACTCATCAAGAGGTCCACTGTGTCTCCTCCCTCTTTCCCCTCATCCTCCTCCTCCCCCTTATCCTCCTCCTTCCCCCCTTATCCTCCTCCCTTTCCCCCTCTCCAATGACCTCCCTATCCCCTTTCCCCTCTCTTACTGTGATGCAATGAGCTCCTGGTGCTCTCTCCCCTGCAGCCCGTCTTCTGGCTGTGTCCGACTGGCATATGCTAATGACGTGATGTCACATGCGCGTCACGGGAGGGAGGGGGGGGAGGCACAGGAGAGGGGGAAAGGAGACACAAAGGAGGGAGAGGAGGGGGGAAAGGAGACACAAGGGAGAGAGAGGAGGGGGAAAGGAGACACAAAGGAGGGAGAGGGGAAAGGAGACACAAGGGAGGGAGAGGAGGGGGGAAATGAGACGCAAGGGAGGAAGTAGACAGGGTAGAGACTTGCGATGACACAGAGGAGGGGGGAGAGTGGGGGAAAGAGACACAGGGGAAGGAGAGGGGGGAAAGAGACACAGGGGAGCACGGAAGAGACACAAGGGAGGTGTGAAAGACACAGTGTAGGGGGAAAAGAGACACAAGGGAGGGAGAGGAGGAGGTAAATGAGACATAAGGGAGGAAGTAGACAGGGTAGAGACACGCAATAAGCGCCGAAGGTGCTCAGCGCGGGGCTTGCGATGAGCTCCAAAGGTGCTCCCATTGGGTGGCAAACAGCATTGCCAGGCTTAAAATTGTATTCCCATCATTTTTGACAGGCAAGTCGCCAGTATATATATATATATATATATATATATATATATATACATATAAAAATCCTTTTTGAAATCTTTTATTGTTTTTGTTTTCTTACACAATTCACCATGTTACTTTTACTCAGAAGCAAAAGCCTCTTTTTTATTTAAAAGGTCCTGTTAACTAATAATTCTTTATTATACTTATTTTGTCTATGATTTTTTTTCCCATTGTTTAATCAGAGATTTTAAAATGTTTTCTTTGTTTTTCTTTTCTAATATAATTTTTACAGGAGCTATTTTATGTTTTTTGTACACTTGAAAATAAATCTCTCCTTGTCTTTTCAAAGTACAGGTTTTAATTTTGTCACATCTTTTCTCTGACCACTTAGAGCCCCATTAAATTTGGTGATTTTGAGTTCCCAAAGCCCGTAATGGAGCCCGCAAAAGAACCTTCTATAAAATGGGCCTCTTTTAGCTATCCGCAAACAATCTGCGGGTTACCGGCGGAAAAACCTTACGGTCTGACAAAATCTGAACTCCGTCCCTGGCTAAGCCTTTGATCTGTCAAGCCCATAAATGTTACAATCACAAATTGCTATTAAATTACAACGATTCCCCAAGGACGCCAGTGCGTTCAAACCCGTAAATGTTAAATGGAGCCAAAATTCCTACGGTACTAGAGAGAACCTGAAAGGAGATTAAACTCCTGTCCGTAGCAATGTAAAAGCAAATATAAACACAATACTGTATTTTAAATTAAAGGGAAATTGATGTATTGTATTATTAATTATTAATGTATTAATAGCACAATATTCTCAAGCCAGCAAATCGTCAATTTATTTTTTTATGTTTACTTTCTGGCAATCAGTGTGTTAATACATATAATAGAATTTGCATGGACAAAAATATCATATTTATTGATTATTTCATATTGCATTATTTATGGAATGCGGGCCCGATTACAACTCATATGTCAAAACCGTAAGTAATTGAAATCTAACCTCCGTGTTTTAGTGACGTAATGATGATAGTCTCTTTTACTATTGGCTCCGTCTAAACCCATAATCATGTTCATGGCCGCAAGTGGAACATGTGGATGCATGGTTTACGGATTTGGATGTCAGCCATGGAGTTGCTGGCTTGTCTAATTTTATCGATCTGTAACTCCTGAAAATTTCAAGCCCGCAGGCTTTGCAGCTGTACCATGGCGGCTGCTTGGAATTTAATATGGCCCATTAACTTATGGATATTTTTAAACACTGTTTTTTTCTTTTTTGTTTTCCTACACTTGAATTTTTCCTTTTCATTCTAAACCCTTCCTTTACACAATTATCAGATACAAGAGAATAATTTATATTTCTGGTCTTCTCCTGTTTAAATCTACATCT
Source organism: Discoglossus pictus (assembly GCA_027410445.1). Classification (NCBI taxonomy): domain Eukaryota; kingdom Metazoa; phylum Chordata; class Amphibia; order Anura; family Alytidae; genus Discoglossus; species Discoglossus pictus. The sequence continues at coordinate 107,042,003 of CM050170.1, read as the reverse complement.
TCTTGAATATCTCTTTAAAAGTATTTTCTCAGACATCATAAAAATGTATTATTTTTAAATGTTAAAAAATATAAAAATGATTTACATTTTATATTTTCTTTAATTAAACTTCATAAAATTAACTAAATTAAATAAAATTAACCTAACTCATTTTCTTTAATAAATATAGTTATTTACATTTTCTATTGCAATATATATATATTTCTTTAAAAAATATATATATTTTTTTAAATTAAATATTGTTAAAAATCTTTATAGGGGGCGTGGCCAACTGTGATAGCAAGCAGTCGCAGGTTGTATGAATGTCGCAGCCTTTACATCATTTAAGCCACAAAAATAACCTAAAAATAATAAGATGTATATTACAATTACTAAAGTGGGGAATAGCAAGCCCGGTGGATCTCATTTATGCAGCTTATGGTTTTTTATGAGACGTTTTGGATTCTTTGTGGTTGAGGCCTAGGGCGGGCCTACACCCTGCTGAGTACTCCCTGACTATCCCCCGGTCAGGTAAGCCTCCCACACCACAACTACCCATTGCCACAGCATGAGGAAGAGCTACGGTAGCATGAGGAGCTCCTGAGTGTTAAGTGACAGCACCAATCAAGGTTTCGGTCAAGGTAAAGAAGCCCGACCCTGAGGCTGCTGACACCACACAGTGGAGGCCCCGATCAGAGGCAGCATTAGTAGCATAAGCAGGGCGGAGGATCAAGGCCTACAACAATCGGAAGGCAGAAGGCAGCCTGACAGATCTGGTGGGCGCAGATTCAGCCCACAACGGAGTACCCGCGCCGACCTGAGAGGAGGAACCGGGGGCTGGAGCTGTAAGGTTCGGTGCAGCGAGGTGGGGCAGCCCGGCGAGGCCCACAGAGACAAAGGCAGGCGCTGGGAAAAGGCAAGGCACAACCCAGGTGGGACATTAGGCGGAATCTCCGGAGGGTGACCAGATAACAGAGGACCGGACCCCCCAAGACGGGGCTTGGCTCGCCGAGGAGGAGAAGAGGTGAGAGCAAATACACTCAAGGCCTGCTGACAAGGTAGCCCAGGAAAGGCAGGGAGGAAGCCAGGGTCTATCATCCCCAGCACACCCACCAAGATTTCATAGAGGGGAGCAGGGATTTCAGAAACCCCCAGACCCATTACAATAACTCGGAGTCCCCATGGGGAAAAGACATAACAGACCAACCTGCCACATAATACATATACACCCAACCCATGAGAGATGAACTGGACATTGTGCCCATCATCCAACGCTTGGTCTTACTAGGGATTACAGCCACAGCATACACTCTGCGAAGTGGGTTTTTCCACCAAAATTGCGGTGGCCATTTTAGGCTTCTCCTGACTGAAGATCAGTGTGCAAGGCCAGCACAAATAAACCCCATATCAGAGCCTTCAAAATTAGTGGGGACTAGCACAGTGGTTAAAAGAACTACAATTAAACCAAGAGTACCATGACAGGGAGGCCTGACTGAACCCCCCAGGACTGCATCATAGGAGTCCCTTATATAAGACCACATAGTCACACAGTGCTAAGGTGACAATTCTATTCCAAGCAAAGGCCACAGAGGAGTGCTGTAGCACAACAAATACAAAGAGAGTTCTTCCTAAAGAATAACAGACTTCAATCTTTAACAGAGCCTTTTTGTTATGCCTAATTAACTGAGTGCTACAAAAAACAATAAATGAATGTGATACACAGCGCATTGGACTAAGCTTTTTAATTAGGATTGCACAACAGTTCCACCTTGTGCCTAATACAGTAACTGCAGTTGCCTTTTATCAAGGCAAAAAAAATGAGCTTGCACCTCTAGATGTTTAAAAATTGGCCTCCAGATTGGACTATAGCACTAGTAGAAACATCTAAAAGCGATATCTACAACTATTTTTTGGCAGCTACTTATTTGGACTGTGCAACGGTTAAAGATTAAAACTTTATGGCATTTTACCATAGGATGGAGTACCCTTTGGGGGGGGGGGGGGGGGGGGGAGGCTAGCCTGCGAAAGAATGACTGTCTAATGCTACTAATAAAATACCACTAGCCATGTACCTAAACCTCTGCAAAGCACATTTGACCCTTGAATGCGTGGATCGCTTTGGAGCAACAGTAACAGGGATCTACAAGTAGGCCACTTGAACAAACATGGAGTTGCACAACACAAAGATTCCCTCCCAATTCCGGCAATCCAACACCATTTGCAGAAGCTTATCAAACTCTATCGCAGCATGGGGAAGAACAGGAAAAACTTAGCAACCAAGAAAATAGATGAGCACTTTAAAACTGCCGGCAGTAACTCCACCTTGACTCAGGGCTCTAATTCAGGGCAATTAAACCTCTCCGACTCAGAATCAGTAATGGCGGATTCACAGCTAAATGTCAATCTGACCAAGCAAACAATGGACCAGATTGAAACCCTACTTCAGACACACCTCTCCAAGGCAGTGTCAGCACTCCAAAAAAACAGTCAAGATCTTGGGCAAAGGACCCACCTTCTGGAGAAGACTTCTGACTGCATAATAGATGCAGACAGAACAGGAATCCTGGAGAATGAATCTCGCATCACCTCCTTAGAAGATAAATTGGAGGACCTCGAGAACTGCTCAAGGAGATTTAACATCCGTATTAGAGGAGTGCCCGCCAAGGTGTGGACTTACCAAGATATTTAAAAGCTACGTTTGATATGGTTCTTCAGGATTCCTGTGCGGTTTAGAGAACTCCTGATCTGCCAAATTGATATAAGACTGCTATGCCATGTCTCTAACCTGTTTGCTTTTATCCACTTAGCAGCTTTAATCTCCTAATGGGGAAGGATTACTAGGGTAACATGCATCTTCATTACTAGGGTAACATTCATGACACTGGGAGATTAACTTGTTTAGGTTACATTAGAACTTCAACCCAGACCCTAAGGTTTAAGGTATAGTTAATTACAGGGGCTGATAAGAAGGTAGGTTGTGCGTTCACTCAGCTCCCTATAGGTCAAGGAAGGACAGGATTGTCCTGGTAATCAGTCTCAGGAGCTTAATGCATTAAGTGTTAAAAGTAGCATTACCCATGCTCAATAATAGAGGATTGTTCTTAATAACCCCAAAACGTACTTATCTTAGACTCGTTTATTTAGTTATTTATTTAGCTATTTAGTTAATGTTATCAAAAATGGACCTGCTGGGGTTTATCTCCAGGTATTTTTAACCTGATCTTTTTAGATTGGTGACTTGGTACGTTAAAATACCATGATTTTCTGGACACCCAGAGACAGAAGCTATGTAGGCATTGCTTTTACTAGGCTTCCCTATTTCGGACTAGCATACTGGTTTTGGTTGCTGTTGAGCCTGGGCATTTGGCTTACTCCATGTACTCTCTTTAATCTTTTTCATTTGTTTTTTTTCTCTTCTTATGTTGGTTCATGCATCTCCCTCTACACAGCTCCGCCTCAACGGAAATCTGGTCTTCAGCTGGGACAGCCGCTTCTGACTCCCTACCTGCCAAGCCCCTTTCTGGAATTGTGTGCACAAATTCTCTGACATGACAGGTTTCACTCTAATTACACCTAACACCAAAGGGGGGGGGGGGGCTCCCTCATTTCTAATAGGGATTATCCCTATTTTTTGCACCACTAATAATTGTAAGCTGGATGGGGTAGCAATACTCTTGCACCAAGGTGGTTTTAAAGGGCACAGTCTTGGGTGTCAGAACCTCTCTAATCTAATTTTATGCCCCCACATCCTTCCCTCATCAAGTTTTGATTAGGCTTCTTAGGACACTAGAAGATAGAGACTGGGGAAAACTCATAATAGGAGGCAATCTGAATCTGGCACTCGAACTAGCCAAGACAAGATAGGTCCAGAATCACAAGTATAACTGCTTTTCTAAGAAGCTGAGACAAATTCATAGGCTTCTTTCCTCGTTAAATTTAGTGGACGCTTGAAGGGGTCATCACCCACGTAATAGTGAGTTTACTTTCTTTTCTTTGGCCAACATGTACTGTGACATACTGAAGCAGAGCATGATCCCCTTCCTTCAGAGACTGGGCCGCAGGGCAGTATTCCAACATGATAATGACCCCAAACACACCTCTAAGACGACCACTGCCTTGCTAATAAAGCTGAAGGTAAAGGCGGTGGACTGGCCAAGCAGATCTAAACCCTGTTGAGCATCTGTGGGGCATCCTCAAATGGGAGGTGGGGGGAGTGCAAGATCTCTAACAGCCACCAACTCCGTGATGTCATTATGGATGTGGAAGAGGACTCCACTGGCAACCAATAAAGCTCTGGTGAGCTCCATGCCCATGAGGGTTAAGGCAGTGCTGAAAAATAATGGTGGCCACACAAAATATTGACACGTTGGGCCCAATTTGGACATTACTATTTAGGGGTGTACTCACTTTTGTTGCCAACGGTTTAGACATTAATGGCTGTGTGTTGAGTTATTTTGAGGGGACAGGAAATGTACACTGTTTTACAGGCTGTACACTTACTACTTTACATTGTAGCAGAGTGTCATTTCTTCAGTGTTGTCACATGAAAAGATATAATAAAATATTTACAAAAATGTGAGGGGTGTACTCACTTTTGTGTATATATAAAACAATCATTTAGTGTGTGGTGAGTACTAGAGTGAGAAAAGCTCTCCACTGTACAGAGTACAGAAAACGAATAATACATTTATAAGCCCGTTTGCATGTCTAAAAGGTGGGGACATGGAAATTAGAATACAATGTACCTCACTCTTTTAATCCAAAAATAGCAATTTTATACATTGCTCCCTTAACGCATATGCCCACTGTATTAAACAGCTTTTTTGTATATGAGTGATTATTGTGTAACATCCAACCTGGTGCTTAAAAACTGTTTAATACAGTGGGCATATGCTTTAAGGGAGCAATGTATAAAATTAAACAAAAAAACAAAATAGAGGTGCTCAATCAGAGAACAAACTAACCTTAATAGGTTCGTTCTGTAGACATGATAACCCCCTCTTAGAGCAATGTCTTTTAGCTCACTTGTGCCCTTCACAGGGAGAAATATCTGGAAGTATATCAGTCTGGTCCCACTCACTAGAGTAGTCGAGCCCCGAAATACCAGGCAATTGTTCCCTGAACAGGAGAAACAGCAAACCCCAGACGTACGTTTCGGCCTTCTTTGGGCCTCGCCAGTGAGGTGTAGCTGATAACTCCCTAAAGCACAATGAGCAAGGGGTCCACGTCTAGATTCCCCTATCACCCATAGGGAGACTAATCCCTAAGGGTCATTTTAATAAACAAAAAAACAAAATAGAGGTGCTCAATCAGAGAACGAACTAACCTTAAGGTATTTCGGGGCTGGGTCACTCTTTTGAGTGGGACCAGACTGATATACTACAGGATATTTCTCCCTGTGAAGGACACAAGTGAGCTAAAAGAGGTTGCTCTCAGAGTGGATTATCATGTCCATAGAACTGACCTATTTATCAAGTTTCAAGCAATACTAACATGAGATGGAACCCTCAGTTTAAATAAAAACAGTGATGCAGAGAGAGTGAAGACATAATCTGATATCATCAGGTAAATACATATAGGGGGAATAAAGACAACATAGTAAAGGAAATATGTATACCTATATACACATATAACAATATATACATGAAAAACAGAGCACTGTAGTCCACAGTGATATCTTTCCTGTTGGACAAACATCTCACTAAGAGTGCTAAGCCTGTTACGGTATAATTACATGAAATTGTGATAATGTGTTAGAAACCCCAAGTCCATATTAAGTCCTGTATTTTTAGTGTTGAAGAATTTGATCATCTTTATTTCAAATGTTTTTCTCTCTTGGATGTTTTTAAAGTTTCCTCTTAGTATTCTGACTTTTAAGTTTTGGATGAGAGTGCATTTTTTCGCCAGTTTCTCCAATGTAACCGCCTGTGTCACATAAATTACACTGTATTATATAAACCACATTGGAGGATGTGCATGCATATGATCCTTTGATGTTATAGGTCTTGTTGTTATGTGTGGCTGTGTCATCATTACAAGGCTCATTTATTACAAGATTTAGTTAAAAAATGTTATTTTCAGTTGTTCATTAGTTAATTTTCTGCTGACAAGGTTTTGTTTTAGGCTTGGTGGTTGTTTAAATGCAAGGATGGGAGGTTTTGGGAATATATCTTTTAATTCAGTATTTTCAATTAGTAATTTTTATAAATCTTTGATTATTTTCCGTATTTTCTCTAAAATTGGATTTTATGTGGTTGTGTATAGTTAAGAGGGGAAAGCTGCTGAAGAACATATAAACAAGTCCACAGTTATTTACATAAATGGTGCCATAATGATACTTAAGGCCATTTTACAGCTTGTGAGGTGGTGATGTAGCCTGGACTGGTTAATTAGTTTAAGCCAATCAGGAAAAGTGACTAATACACAGTCGGTGTGACAATAAATCCCACTGAGAAGTGCTTAAAGTCAAACCGGATAATCCTATAAGCTCTGTTTAAAACTTTATGACCTCTGTCTCTAGACAATTTTTTAATTTGTGAGGAGTTGAAAGAGGTTGCAGAACGCATCCACCCTTAAGCAGGGTTAATTCGGTGCATACTTTAATTAATGAATCAGGAATTGAGGTCATCCTGATTAACTCAGATGGTGGTTTCAGTGAAGCCATGAACTACATTTGGAAGCTGTACTATTATCACTGAACATAGAGTATAATTCTAGAAGTTATTGAATATGTCTAAACAAAAGGGGAACATGCCTAGTAGAACCAAAGCAAATGTTCATAAAACAATAAAGCTAAAAATTCTTCCAATTTGAGTCCACCTAAGAGTAAGGACCAAGAACAAGAAACATCAATGGCAGAATCCTCACAAGGCAATAAGTCAATGGACTCTAATTTAACTATGCTCTCAGTGATCTCCTCTAATAATGATCCTGAAGAATCACCAGAGGACCGTAATGAAAGAGTTACTTCATGACTTTCGAAATGCTTTTATGTCCGACACTATGAAACAATGCAAAAGCAATTAACAAAATGTATACTAAGACATCGGATCTAGAAGTTAAATTTGACAAATAGTTTAAGGACCATAATATGCTATTAACACACTCAACCCATTTAAAAAGCAAAATAAATGGCTTAAATGCCAAAATTGTCAACTTGGAAGATAGGTCTAGACGGAGCAACCTCAGAATTAGGGGTATCCCTGACCACATTATGGATGATAACTTAAGACTGTTTATAAACAAGATGTTATCTACCTTGGTCCCTTTACTTTTATAAGAGGAATTAAGATTAGACACTTGCCACAGACTACCAAAACCCTCACACCTAGACAGTAAAATCTCTAAGGATGTTATCATCAAATTGCACTACATAACCACTAAAGAAGCCATAACAAAGGCGATTTTTAAAATCAAAATTTTAGAAGTGCCATATGAAAATATTAAAATATTTACTGATCTATCCTCCACAACATTATTAAGAAGGCGATAATTTGTGTTGATTACACAAGCCTTAAGGAAGGAGGGACTTATCTACAGATAGATCTCTCAAGGGGGACTTTCAGTGCTCAATGAATCCCGATGGTACAAAATTAGCACTCCAAGACAAGGAGAAGAGCTTCTGAATACTTGGAACATTATATTATAAAATCATTCAAAAATTGCTCGGTCATTAGCTCTACCTTCTCCAGAATGGCAACAAAAATAATAAATGAGTTTTCGAGCGAACAACATTTTTTCACATGAATTGCTAACATGCTGCAGTAATGTGAGGAACTGTTAATGTTCAATTTATCTGGTCTTGATGTAGAGAATATATTCTATGTGATTATAATACAAATAACAGTAAATATTGGTTTGACATGCACACAAATTGAAGGGGTTGGTCTCTTGCAGTGATTTATATACTTAGTTAATGGGATAAATGTAAATGACATGAATATTTGGTAGCAAAACTAGTTAACATATTTTAGGTTATAGTTCACACAAACACATTATTCACGGAAGGTATAAAAACGAGAAGCACTATGATAAATTTAGTTATAGCTACTTAAATAAGGGAATAATATTAAAGTTGATAGTTAATGGTAATAAAGGGGTTTTGTTGATAAAGGTTATTTTTATGGAAATTTGATGAAGTCCTTCCCCATAGAGGAAGATATACACTTAATAAACACATGGTTTAAATTACTTAATGTGATGGGTAAATGTAATTCCTTCAGATTGGTTTACTGAATTCAAGCACGGTGGTAATCTATAGTTTTAAAATTCCTCTGAAAAGGGAATCTGTAAATTAATGTAAGGATTAGGAACACAGTTAATTTCACTTATGGGTAGAATTAGAATTCACTATTCTTGGTACTATAGCAGAGACCATCATAACCAATTCACACAATGTTATGAATTGATGTGTTGGGTAATTCACAATCATGAGTAATCTGTATAGAACAATCTATTTAGTTAAGTAAGGCTCCGCTATAACAAGACCACTCTCTCCATCAAGAAGGTCAAGCATTTCTAGACATCAGCTTAATGCCCTGTATTTGTTCATTACCAATGCCAACTAAGGTAATGGCAAGTGAGTATAAAGGTTTGAATGTTAGTATGCATGTGTTTAAAATTCCTGGCTTTAAGGGAAATATATGGTTTTATGGTCTATTAAGAGTTGAGTGTCTGAAATGGTATCAAACAATTATAAAGAGAATACAGAAATAAAAAAGATCGGAGTGCATAGTATAAACATCTGGTAATGCCAATTAAGTGTTTCAGCTTCAATGTTAGAGGTTTAAATTCACCGACTAAAAGGACCTCATTGATGAGTTTAATTAAGCAAGAAAAAGCAGGCGTGATTCTTTTACAAGAAACCCACTGGGACAAAAAGTGAATTCCAATTCTTAATCATAAAATATATGAGTATAGTTATAATTTAACTTAAAAAAAAGAATTTCAGGGGGGTTCCGTGTTTTTCAACAGAAAACTGAAAGTTTAAGAAGTCCTAGTAGAAGTTGACCGTAATGGTAGATTTATCCTATGGATAGGAGAAATTAATGATCAAAAAATTAGAATATTTACCTTATACTCTCCTAATAACAGTAAGCTTTTTTTAATAAAAAGAATGTTTAGCAAAATACCTAAATATGGACATGCCTCTACAATCGTTGCTGGCAACTTTAACCTAGTGGTTGATCCAGAGGTAGACAGAAAGGCTCAAAAATTGATTAAAAATATCACTCATCTGTACAGGAACTCTCAACAATTTGTAAAATTGATAAGGAAAAATTATATGTACGATGCATGGAGGACTCTCCACCCTAATCAAAGGTATTACTCAAATTATTCTACGGTACATAATGTCTACTCTAGAATAGATCTTTTTTTGATTGACAAGTTCAGTATGAACAAAGTATGTAAATTAGAAATTGGAAGTATTTCTATGTCAGATCATACCCATATCACAATTGTCATGAAAGTAGATAAAGATTCAGGTATTAGACACACTGTTGGTTGACAAAGAGAGCATTGGATCTGAAGGAAGAGATAAATACTTTTTTTGGGTTGAATGCAAAATCTGTTCCATCCAAGAGTGTGATATGGTTAACCCAGAAAGTTTATACAAGGGGCTTAATGATAAAAATGAAAGGTCAGGTTATGAAACAAAGGGGTGCACCACCGCGGGAATTGATGGTTCAACTATATAATCTTGAGAAGACTAATAAATTAAATCCTGATACTACAACTTAGGTAGAAATTAAAAAGATACAGAATGAGATAAACAAAATTAACCGTCTACTCTCAGATAAAGCAATTCTTAGGATGCAACAAAAATGCCATTATTACGACAATAAAACAAGTAAAGTTCTAGCAAACAAAATAAAAAAACTAATTATAGAACTAGAATAGACAATTCAAAATGTGAAGGCAGGAACATCTATAGTCCAGATTAAATAGGCAGTACGTTTGCTAATTACTATCAAAACTTATATAACTTGTCTCATGACCCCACTTTTAAGGAACTAACGATGCAAGAAATTCAATCCTTCTTAGACAGATATAAAATTCAAAAAATATCTGGTTCCAACTGTGATGAGTTAATAAACCATTTACAGAAAGAGAAGTGACAGAGGTGATTAAAAACTTAAAGCCATATACCACCCCGGGTCCAGATGGTTATACTAATAAGTTTTATAAAATGTTTCACGCAATTCTGAGTCCCTTCTTGAAAGATTTATTTAATGAATTTAAAGTTACCGGTAGTATTCCAAAGCAGATGCTCCAAGCTAATATAATCATGATTCCAAAAAAAGATCAAGACCCACAATGCTGTAGTAGCTATAGGCCTATCTCTCTGATGAATATTGACTTAAAATGATATGCCAAGATTGTTGCCTCCAGAATGAATGGTGTAATAAATAAACTGGCTTCAACAGATCAGGCTGGATTCGTCTCTGGCAGGCAGGGGCCAGATAACATGAGGAAACTGATGGATCTAACGGCTGTGACAAACTGTTCCGGTGCTCTCACCCTGCTCATGTCTTTGGATGCTGAAAAAGCATTTGACAGAGTGGGGTGGGAGCACATGAGATTATCATTGAAGAAAATGGGATTTGGAAGGTTTGCCAACGATAGGTGCACTGCATTTAGCACCATCTGCCTCGGTTTGTGGAATCTGTTTTAATTCTAGGAGCTTCAAGATTGTCAATGGAACCCGCCAGGGGTGCCCTCTTTCCCCTACCTTGTTTGCATTAATGATATAACCTCTAGCAGAGGCTTTTAGAAGTACGATGAGTATAAAGGGCATAAGGGTGGGAGAGAGAGAGTACAAATAAACCCTGTTTGCGGACGACCTTGACTGACCCAGTCAAATCTCTGCCAGAGGTTTTGGAACTTATTAAGGACTATGGTTTTATTTCCAACTATAAGCTGAACCCATAGAAGTCTGAAATTATGGTCATGAAGCGGGGAAAAAAACTTAAGGGATAACACTGGACTTCCAACACTTTCAAGCATTTAGGAATCATTTTTAGGGAAAGCATAAATACAATATCAACTAACTGTAAGAAACTTTGTGAGAAGATTGATGAAATTATAGAAGGGTGGAAGGACTGGAAAATCTCGTTCTCAGGCAAAATTTCCAGCTTCAAAATTGTAATTCTACCAGGGATTAATTACTTATTCAGATGTTTACCCGTGTATCTTCCTATATATTGGATCTCTAAATTACAAGCAACAATAGATAAATTCATCCATTCGAGGAAACTTATAAGACTGAAAAGAGAAACAATGGCTAGGAGATTTATCATGGGAGGGATAGCACACCCAGTGTGAAACTATACCAAACAGCGGCCATGCTATCGCATATATTAAAATGGGTATACCCGCAAAATAATTATTCATGGTACTATATTGAGAAATCCTGTGTTTTCTATAACGAAGTACTGAAGGCATTAATCTTTATAGACCCATACCCAATCAATTACATAGGAAAATAAACTCATACCCTTAAAACTATGCTGAAATTCTGAAGAATAAAAAAGAAATATGCCAATTAACACATTAGCAAAATTTAAAAATATTTCTTGGGGTGCTATATGGGAGAAAACAGGAATCCAAAACATAGGTGACATGTATATAGAAGGGAAGTTGGCAACTTTCCAGCAATTAAGTAACAAGTTTGAAATAGGTAATCAAAATTGGTTGGTTTATAAACAAATAATGTACGTGATTAATAGACATAAATTTGATGTTGATGCATATAAAAAATGTGACGAATTTGAATTAATTATTAAAAAAGACAATACATCTTACCTGATCTCTAAGTGCTTTAATATATTGAGAATGGAGCTGGAAAAATAGAAATTAAAAGGTATGAAAATACGAGAAACTGATATGAGTATGATATTGACAAATGAAAATTGGGTAAAATCCCTTAAACTTACCAATAAGATTATTAAAAATGCTCCGCAGAAGGAAATCCTGTTTAAGTTAATTAATAGATGGTACATGGCCCCTGTTAGTGTTTACCAGATTTCGCATAACATCTGATAAACTGTGCTGGAGAGGGTGTGGACAAAACGGTAGCCAATTCCATATATGGTGGGACTGTCTTTTTATTAATACAATTTGGAAAGAATGTTTTGACTTGGTATCTACTGTACTGAAAATAAAAGTTTCCTTAAATGGCCAAGGTGGTCTTTTTCACATATTCTCGGTGGATTTTAGCAAAGACGAAATAGCATTAATGACTCAAATTTACACAATCTTGAAAGTTTTGATAATTGTTAATTAGAAATCTACGATTATCCCAACCTTTGAGGATATAATTCATAAAATGAATTGTTGCCGGGAACTTGAAAGAAATGTATTTAATGCAGGAGTAAACCTCAACGACAGGAGCAAATGGTTAAAATGGTATAATATGGAATAGGATTTGTAAAAACAACTTCAGGGTGTAATACCTCTCATGTTATGACATTATTTCACTTGTAATTCAGGAATTGGGTTGAATGTGTATGTATTAATTATGTCTGTTTTGTTGGCTATAAAGTTTTACATAAAATGTTGTAAATGATGTATTGTCACTGACGTATTGTTTTTACAAATTTGTATGTGATAAAAAAAAAAAAAAAAAAAGAATGGGAGGTTTTGGGAATACATTTTTTTATTCAGTATCTTCGGTTAGTAATGGTTGTAAATCTTTGATTATTTTCCGTATTTTCTCTAAAATTGGATTGTATGAGGTCAATAAAGGTATACGTGAAGTTGTTTCTTTTGTTTTGTACTTTATCAGGTGTTTATGGGGTATTTTGATGGCAGTGGTTATTTTTGGGGTAATAATACAGGGTTTGTAATCATTTTGTTTGAAAGATTCAGACAGTGTTTTTAAATTTTTATCAAGGTTTCCAGTGTTTGAGCAAATCCAATGGTATCTAATAGCTTGACTATGGATAATTTGACTATGTTTGTTTGGTGTGGGAGGGATGAAAACTGGAGCTGTGAAGGTAACTACATCTTTCTGTTGGTTTCCTATATACAGCTGAGTGGAGAGTGCCATTGGTGATGGATATAATAGTGTCTAGAAAGTTTACCTGCTCTGTAGAGAAATACATTTTAAGTTTTATAGATGAATGGTATGTATTAAATGAACTGTGAAAGTCTCTGATTTTGATTTCTCCTTCTGCCCATATGATGAACAGATCATCTATGTAATGGTAGTATATGTATGGTTTGTAAATGGATACAGATAAGAATGTTTCTTCTAGATTGACGATAAATAGATTTGCAAATTGTGGAGCCATTTTGGTACCCATGGCAGTCCCCATCATCTGTAGGTAGGTATCTTTGTTAAAAGTAAAATAGTTGTGGGTAAGGATACATTCTATGGGCCTCATTCTATTATCGGCCGTAAAACGGCTGCAAAGCTGCGATTCCTTGTGGGGCTACCTTTACCTTGCAATTCAAATAGACGGCGCCGCAAGGATATCCCCCTTACGGGCGGCCGCAAATCATGCAACCAGCCGCAAGGTCAGAAAACTTTAAAAGCAAATATAAATTCAAGACGGCACTGTAAGGCACAATAAATGCTAGGGATCATAATGGGGGACATGAGGATTAATAGCAACCCCCTCTCAAGCTTGCACATCAGCCCAAATCCGATATTTCATTAACTGTTTATTTTCCGGCCCACAGCATGGGCGGGTCTGAGGTGCTCCAAGCCCTCGGGACTTTGTCCACGGATATTTGACATGAATTAAAATAAAAATTATTTACGGATTTGAGTGTAGGGGAATGTTGTGCTATGAATGCTAACACCCACAATCACTTTATCGTCTCCTCAGAGTGCAGGATGGCTATATTATGTGCTTAATTGTGTGCTTGCGGGACCTTTTTGCTGCAAGTAAGCTGCGGCTCGGTTTTAGCCTTGCCGAGAGGGTTCCCAGAGCAATTGAATAGCAACCGGGATTTTCTTGCGGCCGAAACTCTTGCGGCCGTTTAAGATCAAAGGCTTTCCTGCGGCGCGTGCGGCCGCAAGGGATAACAAGGCGCCGGCCGTAAGCCTGCTGGAGCCCCTGGCCGGAAGGGAATAGAATAGGCAAATAGCCTGCGGCCGGTCCTTGTGGCCCCGCATCTCCTACGGCCGATAATAGAATGAGGCCCTATTAGTTTAACAATAACATCAGGGGCATATTTATTGTTTTGCATGTGTGTTGAAAGAAACTTACGGCATGCTTCAGTGCCATCTTTGTGTGGGATGTTGCTGTAACGAGACTCTACATCCATGGAGACAAGTAGAGTGTTAGCTGGTAGGTCTTTAATCTGACTGAGTTTGTTGAGAAATTAAGTATTGTCTTGTATATAGCTATTGGTGTTACTAACTAATGGTTTAAGGATGTTTTTTTAACAAAGCCAGATATCTGTTCAGTCAGTCTGTCCATATCTGTAACAGTTGGTCTTCCTGGGATGCCTGGTTTGTTGATTTTTGGCGGTAGGTAGAAAGTCCCAGTTGTAGGATTGGCGGGGATGAGTTGTTCTAATTCTTGATGAATATTTTTAGGGAATGTTTTGAGGAGTTTCTTAAGTTGAAGAGCATATTTTTCTGTACGGTCCTGGTTGAGTTTTTTGTAGTAGGTGTTGTCTGACAGTTGTCTGTTGGCTTCATTTATGTAGTCCTAAGTATTCATGATAACAACTGCACCTCCTTTGTCTGTCGGTTTCATGGTGATGTTGGGGTTGTTTTTTTTAAATCTTTATGGCAGTTCTTTCTGATGGAGAAAGATTGTGTAAGTCTCTTTTTTATTGTGTTGTTATAATGCATCCAGTTCTCAGGCGAAAGCTTTCTATACAACTGTCCAGTTTGGTGTTACGATCAGGTAGTGTGTTAAAATTGTTTTTTTTTCGTGTTGCAGTCTAATGATGTTGTGGTATGTCCCTTGTTGTAGAAACATTCTGCCAGTCTCAATCTAATTAATTCTTCTATGACCAAGTATAGTTGTATTTTATCTAGTTTTATGTCTGGACAGAAAGACAATCATTTGGAGAGAACAGAGGTTTTTGCTTGTGATAGTTGATGGTCTGAGAGATTTATAATTTATGAGTGTTCTGTATATATTTTCAGAAAAACTATTTGTTTGAGTTGGTAGGTTTCTAGATGTGTTGTTAGTAGAATTCAGGGTTTAATTTGTTTTTTTTTATTTTCTCTTGTCGCTGTTGTCTGTTGTTTTGCTGGAAGAGGCAGCTGAGTTTTTTATTTTTATTTTTTATAAATTCATGTTGGTTCTTGTGAAGATGTTGTATTTCTTTTTCTATATTCTCAGCTTCATATATGTTGCCCTCCTTTTGTTGTTGAAGGAGGCTTACTCTTTGGTGATTTAGATGATATTTCTTTGTGTAAAGTTAATGTATTAGGTGATTTCTTCGTTTCTCACTTGTGCATCTGCATACATTTTCAGCATATATTGAGTTATGTGTAGATCTTAGTGCATTTTAGATTTTAAGTCCATTTGGTATAATATTCCTTTTCTTGCATTGTGACAAAAAATAAATGTCACTGTTAAGTTGTGTTATTTTTGTTGTTGTTGTTTTATATATATATATATCTTTTTATAAATGTATATATAAATGTATAAATAAATGTATATGTTTATATATGTATATAAATATGTAAAATAGAAAAAACAATGGAAAATGTATTAAGCAACAAACAAATCTAAAAATGTTCTAATGTACATAAAATTGTGAGGGAATGTGCTTACCAATGATAAGGTCTATGTATGAGAGCTAGTATATACTAATGATGGTGAGAGAGCTTAAATCATCACATATATAGTTGTCAGGTAACGCTTTTGCGTCCTTTGAAAGGCGAGCAGTTGAGGCACGCGGGACTTTGGCTGCAATGAGCGCCAAAGGCGCTCATTGCACTGCAAGCCTTTGTTAAGCGAAGCGAGCAGTTGAGGCACCAGGGGCGGCTCATTGCACTGCGAGCCTTGCAAAGTGATGCGAGCAGTTGAGGCACTCGGGACTTAGGCTGCAATGATCGCGAGGCACTCAGTTGGTACAAACGCATAACTCAAAAACACACTCACACACAGCACATGGGGAGAGCCAGGAAGCCTGGGAGTGGAGTTGCAAACTAATTGGAGCCATATTTTGCGTATTTCGATGCTAAAAAATCGGCTAAGTGAGGGAAAAAATGGTGGTCGAAAAAACGTAAAAGTTCTGAAAGAGGATGAAAATGAGGCTCAGCAACACCAGGCACACAGAATTTAGAAAATACACGACGCTGAAGACAGTAACACACATGAACAACATGGGACTTAGAAAATACACAACGAAGAAAACATCAACACACTAACAACAACAGGCACGCAGGACTTTGAAAATAAAACCAATGCAGGTTCTCAGAGGAGCAAAAGCCTCACATTGTATGGCAAACAGCATTGCCAGCCTTCCAATGTTATTCTCATAATTTTTGACGGGCAATTTCCTAGTCACATATATAGTTGTGAGCATGCGGGTTGTTGCTAATGCTGCACGCTCCTTGCTAGCAACTGCAAATCGAGGGGCCGCATTTGCGGAGGTGGAGGCTCCCACGTCGGCTGCAATGAGCCGCAGGCGGGACTTACACCGCAAAATTTACGGACTTACCATCCAAAAATAGGAGCCACGGGACTTAGACAAAAAAACACTACGAACTCGCAAAAATACGACCGCGCACAGGAAAACATTAAAAACACAATAATACACACAACAAACACATAAAAAGCTTACCCACAGCAAGGGGGGCACACAGCACCTCTGCAAGTGAAGTTACACCTCAATTTAACTACAAATTCAAGAGTTTACAGACACGAAAATCCCCTAAGCGACAAAAAAAATGGCCGCCGAAAAAAAAGGAAAACAAGGCTGAGGACGCAAAATTACTACACTTACTCGCAAAAAGGAACGAACACTACAGACCAGTTCAGGCGGCACGTAACACACTGAAATTCGCCACCATTTTACATCATCACATAATTATTACACGCAAAATGGCGGCTGCAACGCAAATTCAAGCGTGGAACGCAAATAGTGCATGCGTATTTAATTCTAACGGTTTGAAGCACCTTAAAGTTTATAAATACTGCACACTTTCCAGAATATTCTACATTTCTCCTCAGGTGATGAACAGTGTGACTGGATAGTTCACTGCTGCCGTTACTTCAGAAAAGAATTCCTTACCAATTTACAACTTCACAATCTGCAAATTCCAACAAAGAGGTAAGCTATAATACATTTAATTTATTAAGAAAGACCACAAAAAAAAAAAAACACATTTCAAACTACTTCAACTACTTGATTCATGTATAGTAACATTTCAAATACACACATATGTGTATGGGCCCTACAAGAAGCTCATCTTAACTCCAACAAAGAAAAATAATATATTCAAGTGACATCGATTTACAGAAAATTATGTCCCAAACAAAAAATTGCCACATACATATTTAACCTGCAACTCAATATTTTCCTTTTTTGCACATTTCCAAAAGACTCTGCATCAACAGCGTGGAATTTGCAGCGTGGACTGTGAAAGGTGATCAATTTTAAACAAGACAAAGAAAGAAGAAGAGGTAAAATACAAAAATACATTACATGCAGAAAAAGACCATGCTTTTACAAAAAAAAAAAATATATATACAATTAACCATTTATCTTTCTCTTGCAAAACAGACACTGCTTGAAGACTGGTGGATCAACATTGGCAGTAGGGGACCCTCTGTCATTCATACAGCAAAAAGACTTCAATCAAAGTATAGTATAACAAGTACCAAAAAAAGGAAAATAAAAACCAAGAAGCCTCAAGACAAATTACATGAAACACAAAACACCACACTTCAAGAAATATTGCTGACATATAAAATACTACAATAAACACGGTTTAATAGGCAAAAACCATAGAACAGAAACCATAACTAAAATAGAAGTGGCAGACACAAAACAGGATACTACAGCAAATATTGGAAACATATAGAAAATGAACGTACCATTCCTGTTTAGTCTACAACAACCTGTAACCCGCACTCATAAGCCAAATGGAGCATCCCAAAAGTGGTGGACACAAATCAGGATAGTCGAACAAACATTGCTAACATATAGAAAATGGAACAAACATTTCTGTTTAGTCTGCAAGAAACTATAACCGTAACCCAGACCAAAAATCTATCAGTTTAAAAGTGGTGCACAAAGAACAGGATAGTATAAGAAATACTAATAACACATACACAATACAAAAAAATAATAATCTTTTTTTATGGCTCACAAACTACTACAGGAAAAAAATAATCCAATTACACCAGTGGTGTACACAAAACAGGATACTACAAAATTCTTTCCAGCGCTGCACGGTTTCACACACACTCTCAAATCACCAGGATTTTACACACAACAAACAAACCCAAAATGCTAACATATTGCTTTGCAAAAAAATAAAACATGCTGTTGTTCCAAAATAAATTACAATAAAATAACATTTCTCTGTCGCACGAAGATTTACAGCACCCGATCCAGTGATATTCATCCCCAAAAAAGACTTCGAACAAGGTATAGTACAACAAGTAAAAAAAGAGAAAAAAACAAACCATGTTTGCTGTGCAGCATTATACACATCAAAAATAAAATAAAATAAGAAGCAACCAACAGCAATGAGCCACACAAAGCACGATCTTTCAACAAATATTATTGACACATTTCAAATATAAAAAGCAATCCTGTTTTAGCTACACCAACCTCTAACACTAAACCCTAACTTAAACCTATCAGGCCAAATGTGGCCGACAGAAAACAGGATACTACAACAAATACTGCTAATACATAACAAATTTAACAATAAATCCTCTTTTCTACGCCCCTCTTTTCTAAGCCTACACCTACAAAAAATGACTATAAAGACTCTTTTCTGACCCACACCCTATAAGCCTAAAAGTAAAACATAATCCTACAATTACAACAATCAACTACAGAAAACAACAAAATAATCCAAATATTAGTACCATTTACAAAATGTACTCCACAATTCCCTTGCCTGTGCTATGCCTATAAGCCAAACCTACAAACCTACAATCTCAAAACTAGCGTCCACAAAAAAAACACATACTCATTAAACACTATAAAGCAAGTTTATCTACAATAACCTATAATCCCATACACCCAAACAAAATCTATAATCACATCAGTGTTGCACACAAAACATCGTAGTACCAAAAAACACAAACAAGCACTTACAAAACAAAAAAGAAAATTTGCTCAACTATATGTCCTAGATACAATGGAAGCTGTTGACCAACGTATGCAGCTTCAAGAAAATAAAAAATGCTTACCCAGTGTTTTTATAGAGCTAGATAAAATTATGGGCAATAACCCCTACACTCAAGCTTATAAAAAATTGGCTGAAGTAGAAAAGGCACAACAACTTCATGCAGAAATACATCAATTGCCAATCCCAAAGGTCAATATGGTGCTTAAAAGAGATAGACATACTGATAAACGCCGTTATAATTGGCCAACATCAAATGAGGTTTCAATGGTGTTTCAAAATGATGAAGGAGAACCACCATTTCAGAGAGACATTAGCATATACGTATCCAAGAAATGAGGAGCAACCTTTCATTAATATAAGTATCTTAAGTACAAATTTAGATCCAATGACATATCCAATATTTTTTCCACACGGAGAAGCAGGTTGGCAACCAAAATTAACACTTCCCAGTTACCCAAATTCTAAAGTACGAGTGCAAAATAATATTTCCATGCTTGAATTTAAAGTAGCTCAAATTGCCATTCGAAATACATTCAATCCAATTTTATGTGATGGAAAACTAACACAACAATGGATTATTGATTCCTATTTGCAAGTTGAGGCCAATAATTTAAACTTCATAAAATATCAACAAGATAAACTACGTGTAGAACAGTATTGTGGATTGATGGATTATGTCGCTGAGGTTGCTACAAACAGAGACATGACAGCTGGCAAAGCCATCATTTTACCATCTTCTTTCCAGGGATCTCCTCGCAATATGTGAGAAAGATACAATGATGCCATGGCTATTGTCACCAAATTTGGGAAACCTGATTTATTTCTTACATTTACATGTAATCCCCAATGGCCAGAGATTACACAAAATTTACTAATTGGCCAAACTGCTTCCGATAGACCAGATTTAGTTGCCAGAGTTTTCAAAATAAAATTAAATGAATTAATCTGTGACATAACCATAACTCAGTTATTTGGCAAATGTCTGGTTTATGTTTATGATACTGGTGACAAAGTGGATTCAGTCATTAATGTTGAACTATCAGATCCAGAACTACATGGTAGACTATATGAGATGATTCACAGACCCTGTGGAGATATGAATCCACAGTCACCATGTATGTAAAATAAGAAATGTACCAAAGAATTTCCAAAAGATTATAGAGACAAAACTCATGCCAATTGTGATGGGTATCCATTATATAGAAGAAGAGAGGGACAAACTGCCATTATTCTGGCAAAAACGTCGACAATAGATATGTGGCACCATACAATCAACATTTACTCATGAAGTATAATGCACACATTAATGTAGAAGCATGCACTTCTATAAAATCCATTAAATATGTATACAAATATATTTACAAAGGCTATGATGAAGCTACTGTAGTCATCAAAAGTGCAGAAAATACAGAAAGCACTGAGTTAGTACACGATGAACTTGCATCTAATGTAGATGCTCGCTATGTGAGTGCGCCAGAAGCTATGTGGCGGCTTCTAAAATTTTAAATGCACGATTGATCACATGCAGTATAAAGATTAGATGTACATTTTCCACAAAGTCATTTAGTGTATTTCAATGCTGGAAATTAAACAAATGCATTGGCACAAAGTGAGCATCGACACACTACACTAACTGCAAGGTTTCAATTAAATTCAACTGATTCACAGGCAAGGGAATTGTTATATATTGACATTTCATATCATTATGTTTTCGTTAATGGATTATGGCGACAAAGAAAAAGCAGGGGAAATAAAATAATACCAAGAATTTACACTGTCAGTACAAGAGGCCTTGAACGTTTCTGCTTACGACTACTACTTTTAAATGTTCCTGGTGCACAAAGTTTTGAACACTGAAGAACTGTTAATGACATAGTATATGAATAATTTCATTTAGCTGCGCGACATAGAAACTTCCTAGCTGATGATACAGAATGTGAAAGATGTCTAGAAAAAGCAGCACTATGTCAAATGCCACGGCAGATGAGGGAACAATTTGCATTCATTTGTATTTTCTCAAATGCTCCAAATGCATTAGCTTTGTGGGACAAATTTAAAAGTAATATGGCTAAAGACTTTATGCAACGATACAATGAGCCAATTGCACAATTAAAAGCATTAATGCAAATCCAAGAGGTCTTTTTAATTCATGGATTAAGTTGTGCAAGTTTTAATCTGCCAGATCCAGGTCTTATAGACAACATCAACTTTGAAGACAATGACATTCAACTGCAAACAGAAAGAACAGAAGAAAGACTTTAAATACATTACAATTGCAAGCATTTAATTCGATCAAAAATGCCCTAGATGATGACATGGTCAAAGAGCGTTATTTCTATCTTGATGGACCTGGCGGATCAGGAAAAACTTATCTATATAATTTATTGATGAGTTTTGTACGAGCACAAGGTCAAATAGCACTGGACTGTGCATAGTCGATTTAAACTGCCAGTGCCTATTTTGGAAACATCAGTGTTGGATATTCGAATGACATCATTACAAGCAAAACATAAAAAAAAAAAGTAAATTAATTATAATAGATGAGGCTACAATGATGTCATGCTATGCCCTACAATGTATTGACCATTTGCTTCGTGAAGTCATGGATAATACTTTGCGATTTGGTGGAAAGGTAATGCTGTTAGGTGGCGATTTTAGACAAACATTACCTGCCGTTGTACATGGAAATCGAACCGACATTATCGAAACATGTATAAAGTCAAGTACACTCTGGAAACATTTTACCCATCTTCAATTACGACAAAATATGAGATCAGAAGGAGAAAATGATTTCAATGATTAGCTTATTACAATTGGAGAAGGAAAAACAGAACAAATCCCAAATTTACCTGAGGACACTGTGCACATCCCAGCTCATATAAATTGCAACCAGGATCTTATATCGGCTATATTTGAAACTACAATAAATAACGAGGACTATTCTGAACTTGCCAACAAAGTCATACTAACCTGCAAAAATAAAGATGCACTGCTCTTCAATAATGAAATATTAAAACAAAATAATGCACCACAAACAAATTATCACAGTGCTGATTCTGTACTTGGTGATGACAAAGAAAGTCAGGTAAACTTTTCTACTGAATTCATAAACTCATTAACTCCTTCTGGAATGCCACCACATATTTTGCAGCTAAAGAAGGTGCAATTGTCATGTTACTGCGAAATATGAACCCAAAAAAAGGCCTATGCAATGGGACAAGATTAATTGTTCAACAATTAAAAGAGCATGTCATAGATGCTGAAATTCTAACTGGTACACATAAAGGAGAGAGAGTTTTCATACCAAGGATAGATTTGGCACCAAGTGAAAGTAGCCTCCCTTTTGTACTTCAAAGAAGACAATTTCCCATCATCATGGCATTTGCCATGACCATTAATAAATCACAAGGACAAACTTTCAAATCTGTGGGTATATTCTTAGAACAACCAGTATTTGCACATGGCCAATTGTATGTTGCTTGTCAAGGTGCAAAAATCCAAAGGCTATTAAAGTTTACTTTGAAAACAATGAAAGTCAAGGTGATTTATTAGAGGATGGACGCATTTTTACAAAAAACATTGTCTGCTATGAAGTACTGTAACTTTCATTCCAAGAAACACAACCCATGCCACACAAACTGCAACCAAAAGTAAAAAATTACCTGGAGGACAATTTAACAACAAAAAAACAAGCAAAAATATCGACAACGGTTGTTTAATTTCAAGAATTACTTTTTATATCACTCACAAACTATTTACAGCACCACAATTTCCATAATAAACTCAACACAATGGCAAAACACATAGAGAACAGTGGTTACACATCGCAGACGAACTTTAATGTCTGGCGTTCTCTTTTTAGAGAACCACTTTTCCACATAGGAAACTCTATGTGCCATTTTCAACTATTACAACACCAACAAACAAATGTCAACCATTAAAAAGCACCAATGACAAAATAACTCATTGCTATTTCATGGAAGTACTGTTTCTGCATGATTAGCCCCACAAAACACTTGCCTTGCATTTAAAAAAAATTCCAGTTCAAATGTTAATTAAGTATGTTACTGTTTACAATGTTAAAATTTTAACAAAAAACAAGCTAAAGTTTGTTAATTGTAGATATTTAAAAGTTTATGTTATCAGCAGAAGGACGAACTGTTACACAATGTAAATGGAACCTTTTTATGAAAAATATTAATCCAGTGAGTAATCCGATCGCCAGTTAATGGGGTCCGGAAGGAATTCAATTTTTCCCCGCTTTGATACAATTGGCTACGTTTCAAGGAGGGTTTTTACTGTTTGCCTTCTTTTGGATTCAATATATATTTTGTTTAACAGTTCTTAATCTACAAGTTGCATGTTAAAAGAACATTAGGTCAAGTTTACAATACTCATTAATCCAATGTTCAACTGTTCTTACATTCAAATGTTACCACTTTTACCAAAAAAAAAATTAAACAGTTCGTCCATCAAAAAATACAATGTTCCAAAAATAAACATGTTTAATACAATAAGTGTACTTCTTTCAATATAACAAAAAGGTTACAAGTGTCAAATATGCATATTACCGACAAAACTAATTTACAAACATACACATCTCATTGCCGTCATTTTTTGACGGGCAAGTCGCTAGTATCTAATATTATCAATTAGCCCTCTATATATGGAAATATAAATAAAAAATATGAAAATTACAATAAGATATATAGGGTAAAGAAAGATGTGAACTAATAATATACAGACATAAATGCCATATTAATATAAAAGTGATAATAAGTGAAACACTAATAACCTTATTATGAATATATGTAGTAATGTATAGAACTACTACAAGTGATGTGCTAATGTGGACGGTATATAATGAATCA
The DNA here is from genome assembly GCA_027410445.1 of Discoglossus pictus. Classification (NCBI taxonomy): domain Eukaryota; kingdom Metazoa; phylum Chordata; class Amphibia; order Anura; family Alytidae; genus Discoglossus; species Discoglossus pictus. Next base: position 107,017,862 of record CM050170.1, on the reverse strand, counting down.
GTATGTGTTGGATGGTGTCCAACAATCACATATAATAGTTGTCAAACTATGAGACGTCGTCACACTTTGCGAGCTCGCAAGAACTGCGAGGGACGCAGTTCGGGCCGCAAATGCGGATCCTCGCAAAGCGAGGGGCCACATTTGCGAAAGGTGGAGGCTTTTACGGCGCATGAGTTTCAAACAACTCCACCCCACACACCTCTAAACTCGCAGCACTTAGTCCTACGGCGCCCCAAACCCCCCCACACACCTCTTAACTCGCAGCACTTAGTCCTCTCCTTCCCCTCCTCCTCTCCCTCCCCTGTGTCTCGCAAAACACTGCACTAACCCCCCGAACCGCACAAACACAAAAACACTGACGGGCAAGTCGCTAGTATCTAATATTATCAATTAGCCCTCTATATATGGAAATATAAATAAAAAATATGAAAATTACAATAAGATATATAGGGTAAAGAAAGATGTGAACTAATAATATACAGACATAAATGCCATATTAATATAAAAGTGATAATAAGTGAAACAACCTTATTATGAATATATGTAGTAATGTATAGAACTACTACAAGTGATGTGCTAATGTGGACGGTATATAATGAATCAGTATGTGTTGGATGGTGTCCAACAATCACATATAATAGTTGTCAAACTATGAGACGTCGTCACACTTTGCGAGCTCGCAAGAACTGTGAGGGACGCAGTTCGGGCCGCAAATGCGGATCCTCGCAAAGCAGGGGGCCACATTTGCGAAAGGTGGAGGCTTTTACGGCGCATGAGTTTCAAACAACTCCACCCCACACACCTCTAAACTCGCAGCACTTAGTCCTACGGCGCCCCAAACCACCCCACACACCTCTTAACTCGCAGCACTTAGTCCTCTCCTTTCCCTCCTCCTCTCCCTCCCCTGTGTCTTGCAAAACACTGCACTAACCCCCCGAACCACACAAACACAAAAACACTAAAAACACAGTAATAAACACAATAATGATAACAAAACACTCACCCACAGCACGGGGGGGGGGGGGGGGGCAGCCAGGACATCTGGAAGTGAGGTTATATGAAAATTTAACCCCAAAGGCCACCGTTTCGGCACTCGAAAAACAGCTAAGCGTGGTAAAAAATGGCCGCCGAAACAAATTAAAACAAGGCTCCACGACCCCGGACCGCCCAGCCATGTACAACTTACCCAAGAAGGGATCCCAGATAAGCTTGGATATCCGCATTAACCCCCGCTGCAATCAAAATTCAAAATTCACGCCTTGCGGGTCCTTAAAGGACCGTAAAGGTCCTCAAAGGACCCGTAATAAAAAATAATAATAAGGAACTCCCTGATCGACTAATGCAAAGAGGTTACAGTCATCACATTCTTAAAAAGACCTATCATAAAGCCTTACATACAGAAAGAGAGACATTACTCATTCCAAAGAACAATAAATCTAGGGAAAATTTTCAAGGACCCAAGATCATTGGCACTTTCAATCAGCAATGAAAGGAGATAACTAATATCTTACATAAACATACAAATATTCTGAGACAAGATGAAACATTGAACACAATTATTGGTAAAAAAACATTATATTGGTTGGAGAAGGTCTAGAACACTTAAAGACCAACTCATAAATAGCCATTTTCGTAAAAAAATCAGAACAAAAGGATCGTTACCTAATGGTACACATAGTTGCGGACATTGCAACTTTTGTAAATATATGACCAAGGGGGGCCAATTGAAAGATAGGTTAGTTAAACCTATAAAACCTAGGGGCTTCTTCAATTGCACTAGTTCCAATGTAGTGTATTGCCTCCATTGCTCGTGCAATTTAAAATACGTTGGTATCACAACTAGAGAAATTAGAAAAAGATTAGGAGAACATATAAGTAATATTAGGATCAGTAAAAAAGATCTAGCAAACAACAAGACATTGACATCAGTAGCAAAGCATTTCCTTTCAAAACATGACTCCAAACCAGATTTACAATGTTCAATCTTGCAAAGAATATGCCTAGGGATAAGGAGAGGTGGTTTAGAGCGTAATCTGCCGAGAGCAGAGACACGCTGGATTGTTATGCTTAATATAATCACTCCCCATGGACTGAACAAGAATGCAAATTTTTTGTATATAATTAATAATAATTTTTGCGTTATAAGATCAGCAATAACTATTGTTTCCTGAGATTTATCCATAAGTAATTGGAGAGAGACAGTTAGATGTAACCAATTTGCTTCAATTCCGTTTTATGAATGTTTAAAGATCTAGCCAAGAGTTGTTGTTATTAAAGCCATCTATATTAAGATGAAATAGGCAAAGGTTAAATAATGTATATGAAATATCTACCAAAATTGAATTTTTTTATATTAGTAAAAGCTAAAATAATGTGTAGCAATTAGAAAAATAGTAAAATGATCAGATTTTTACAATTGCCAGCAGTAAGATCAATAACACCAAAAGGGTAGTAGCTTTTCTAATGTACCAGCAAATAACCCTATTTAGTATCTAGTTCTAAAAAGTCAGAGACACAGTAATAGTTAATTGAGCTTAAATATGTGTTTAACAAACCTTATTAAGAGGATGTTCGTCAGTAAAAGTTACAATATAGAATATAATCATATTAAAATAAGATGTATTTGTAGGGAGAAAATATTAAAAATGGAAAGGATTTATAGATTTCTTAAGAATTAAAATAAATCTGTATATTAACCTTAGTAAGAACAATTAATTAATAACTTTATAAATAAGTAATGACAATAATTATGAGGCTATTTAGAGATATTAGAAAAATAGCACCGTTGCACTTTTGTATTTCCTGACAAACAAAATATTTATTTGGTGTATCAATAATACATAAAGTGGATTTATTAATATTTATTGCTGTTTTTCATTTTTTCTCCCTTCTCTTCTTATCCTCAGGATTATGATAAACTTCATACATATCGAAGCAATTGGGGGATTATCTAAAATAATGAAATTAAGGCTTAAAAGGATGATTTAATCTTCCTCACTATATGAATACTTACGTTCATCGTGATCTAATTACGGTCCTTGATGAAGCAGCAGCGAAACGTGCGTGTCGGCCACCATAGACACAGCTTTACTTCCTTGTTCATGACGTCACTGGCTGTAGCAGAGGAATCTCAGACTGCCGGGCCCTGCCTGTTCTAATCCTTTGCCATCCGGAGGTTACTTGCAACGCATAAAGATAAGAACATCATATTGTGACTTTGGGAAGACTTTGTTTTTTAAAGACAATTATATTATTGAGAATTTGTGTTTATTATATATCTTGTGGCGTTTCTCCAATATCAAACAAAAATTGTATATATTATTAGTAATATCCTTTGGTGCTTAATTAATATTAATTGTAGTGCCTTGGGGGATGTTATAGCATTTACAGATAGAGTAATTAGGTTTAAATTCAATATTTTAGATTTTATGGGGTAAATGGGGGGGGGCCCATGACTATCACACATATAGTATTATCTCACTAATATAGTATAGATAGTTGCACAGATTAGTAGGGGGCAAGTGGTAGGTCCCCAGCTCCATCATAATAGATAGCTAGGGACCATCCCCCATAAATGTAATACATTTAAAAGTCTTGTTTTTGTCTCACTTAATTAGTGGTCAATATACCACGTATAGCACTAGCACTTTAAAAATCACTGCCTGGAGGTGTTCTTCCATCTTTCATAGCTACCACTAGGATCCATAACATCATTCAAGATATTTATCAAAGCATTTGTTTATCTTTGGATTCTTATGCACAACTTTTTGAAAAATAATTATAAATAGGATGTAACATATTCAATTTGTACCGGTGACAAAATAGTAAATATTCTGAGAGATCTATTATAATTAATCATTAGGAAGTAGTTGACTGTGTCATTTTCAATTTAAATATGTTTTAAACTTTCTATGTTAAATTTATCAATAAAAATTTACTTTTTAATCTAATCCTTTTCTTGATTTAAATAATTTATCTAATAGGGTAGTTTATCTGGATGCAAAAGGGCATCTTTCTTTCTTGTTTTTTTAAATTGTTTAAAACCACATCCTTCCAGTAATTGGCATTTATATTATTAACAAAAATATGAATAATAAGGTTTAAAATTGTAAAAATATTTAGCCTTACTTTACTCCCTAAGATATTTTCTTCTCACATTTTCAAAGAATTGGTCTATACAGACCCCCTAAGCCTCCATTTAACCCCATCACTTATGGGGGTCTATACAGACCTCCATAAGCCCCTATTTAACCCCATAACTTATGGGGGTCTATACAGGCTTCCATAAGCCTTTATCTAACCCCATAACTTATGGGGGGTCTATACAGACCCCCATAAGCCTCTATTTAACTCCATCACTTATGGGGGTCTATACAGACTCCATAAACCTCTATTTAACCCTATAACTTATGGAAGTCTATACAGACCCCCATAAGTCTCTAATTAACCCCATCACTTTGCCTTTGCCGCTGATCGCGGGCATCAACTTGAGCTTTTTCGGTGCTCATGTCGAGCCTGTTTCAAAGTCTTGCGTGCCTTGCAATGAGCCCATTGCAGCCCAAGTCCTGCGGGCCTCGCGATAAAGTATACAGACCCCCATAAGTCTAATTAACCCCATCACTTATGAGGGTCTATACAGACCCCCATAAGCCTCTATTTAACCACATAACTTATGGGGGGTCTATACAGACCCCCATAAGCCTCTAATTAACCCCATCAGTTATGGGGGTTTATACAGACCCTTATAGGACATTACTAAACCCCATCAGTCCCATAAGGGTCTATACAGACCCTTTTAATATTAACACTATAAGTGCCATGAGGGTCCTCCAGGAGCACTACCCTACACTACACTATTAGCAACCCCAATAAACCAATACAAATAAATTAACCCCATCTAAGCAATTAACCCTATTTAAACCTCAACATACCTAATTAACCCTATCACTAACCACTTAACCCCATCTAGACCTATTTAACCCCTTCTACTCCCATGCAACTCTATCTAGGCCTATTTATCCCTAACTGTACCTATTTTACCCTATCTGGACCCAATAACCCTATATAGTACCATTTAACCCTGCCTAGTCCCATTTAACCCCATCTAGACCTATTGAACCCCATCTAGTCCTATGTAAGCCTATCTATTCTGATTTAGCCCTAACTGAGCCTATTTAACCCTAAATGCACACAGTAAAGCCCATCCCATAAACCCCCTCCTACCCTGCCTTATTAACCCTTAACCTACCCAACTCCTACACTAAACCCCCACTCTGCCCCAATAACCCTCCTCTACACTATTAACCCCCCTATACCCTTTTAAACCCTAGACTACCTACCTAACACCCTAATAAAATCCATATTACCCCACTAATTACAGAAATTTAAAAAAAACCTAATTACACAAAATACAAAAACCTATGTTACCAAAAATAAGAAAATGTAAGTTACATACATTACAGAGAATAAAACAAAAAATACATACAATAAAATCCCTTAATACATTCAATTTAACCACTAAATACATTCAATTAAACACCTAAATATATTCAATTTAGCCCCTAAATACATACAATAAAAATCCCTAAATCTCACCTAACACAATCCCCCTCTCTAAACTTAGAATAGGGTAAATATGGCCACTACCCTTACCCAAATGCGACAATGGTTTTCTGGCCTTCGTCCTTAGCATAAGGCTCTTTCCTTCACTGACGCAGGTCCGGCACTCCTAGAATAAAAAGAAACCTAAAAAAAATAAAGACATAGGCATAACATATAAAATAATACATTATAAATATTGCACTTACCTTTACGCAATGCCCCATCCTCATGGTAATCTTCGCCAGAAGGGCCCTTCGGAAAACATCTGCCACTCTAAAAAAAAAAAATACTGGCGGAGCTCCCTTTCGCAAATGAGGCTTTTTGTGCATGATCCGGTAAAAGAATTGGTAATGGCGCCTTCTGATTGGCTGAATATGCTGTCAATCAAATTTTAGCCAATCAGAAGGTGCCAAGGTGTGAGCAAATCAGAATTTAATACACCCCCTATTTCTCATTCTGATTGGCTGATGGATCTGCCAGTTATTTGTAATCCAATCGCAAGGTGTTGTTGCCTTCAGTCAATCAGAATGGGATACACCCTTGATTCTGATTGGCTCCAAGCATCTGCGTCTTTTGATTGGCTGATGTAACTGTCAATCAGATTACAGCCAATCAGAAGAAGCAGATGCTTGTAGCCAATCCCAATGAGATAAACCCTGAGGGTTGTATCCTGTTCTGATTGGCTGAAGGCAATTGTGCCTTCTGATTGGTTTACAAATGACTCACAGGACTATCAGCCAATCAGAATGGCATATAGAAGCTTATCCCATTCTGATTGGCTCACACCTTGGCGTCTTCTGATTGGCTGAAATTTGATTGACAGCGTTTTCAGCTAATCAGAAGGTTCCTCATTTGTGGCAGGGAACTCCTCCAAGGAGGAGTTCTGTTAGTTTTTTACAACAGGCCCTGCCGACGAAGACTTCCAGGAGGATAGGGGCATTGCGGAAAGGTAAGTGTAATATTTATAATGTATTGTTTTATATGTTGTGTTTATGTCATTATTAGTTTTATGTTTCTTTTTATCGTAGGGGTCCCGGACCTGCGGCAATGAAGCATGAGCCTTTATGCTAGGGATGAAGGCCAGAAAACTGTTGTCGCATTTGGGCAAGGTAAGTGGCCTTATTTACCATATTCTAAGTTTAGTGAGGGGGGTTGTGTTAGGTGAGATTTAGGGATTTTTATTGAATGTATTTAGGGGTTTAATTGAATGTATTGAGGAGTTTTAGTGAATGTATTTAGGGGTTAAATTGAATGTTTTGAGGGGTTTTATTGTATGTATTTAGGGGTTTAATTGAATGTATTGAGGGGTTTTATTGAATGAATTTAGGGGTTTCATTGAATGTATTGAGGGGTTTTATTGAATTTATTTAGGGGTTAAATTGAATGTATTGAGGGGTTTTATTGAATATATTTAGGGGTTAAATTTAATGTATTTATGGGTTAATTTTAATGTTGTCAGGGGTTTTATTGTATGTATTGTATTTTATTCCCTGTAATGTATGCTTTTTTTTAAAGTAACTTAGGTTTTTTATTTTTGGTAACTTAGGTATTTTTATTTTATGTAAAGAAGGTTTTCTGTTTTATGTAAAGTAGGTTTTATATATTTGTGGTAACTCAGGTTTTTTTGATTTTCAGTAATGTCCTTTTTTATTTTAAGTAGTGTCCTTTTTTTATTTTGTGTAATTCTAGGATTTTTTTGTTTTGTGTAATTAGGTGGGTTTTTTATTCTCTGTAATTAGGTGTTTTTTTATTTTTCTGTAATTAGTGGGGTAATAGGGATTTTATTAGGGTGCTAGGTAGGTAGTGTAGGGATTAACACAGTAGAGGGGGGTTAATAGTGTAGAGGGGGTTAATGGGGTAGAGGGGAGTCAATAGAGTAGGGTAGGAGTTGGGTAGGTTGTATTAGAGTTAATAGGGTAGGTTAGGGGGGTATGGGATAGGGTTTACTAGCTACATTTGGGGTTAAATAGGCCCAGTTAGGGTTAAATAGAACTAGATAGGCATACATAGTTAAATATGTCTAGATGGGGTTACATAGGACTAGAGAGGGTTAAATAGAAGTAGATGGGTTACAAAGGACTAGATGGGGTTAAATAGATCTAGATGGGGTTTAATAGGACTAGATGTGGTTAAATAGGACTAGACAGGGGTTATTGGGTACAGTTAGGGAAAATAGGCCTAGATAGGGTTATTGGGTCCAGATAGGGTTAAATAGGTACATTTAGGGTTAAATAGGCCTAGATAGAGTTATTGGGTCCAGATAGGGTTACATAGGTACAGTTAGGGTTAAATAGGACTAGATGGGGTTAAGTTGTTAGTAATAAGGGTTATTAAATATGGTGAGGGTTAAATATGGTTTATTAGTTAAAAGGGAGTTAATGGTATAGGGTAGTATAGGGGTTAATAATGTAAGGTAGAGGTTAATAGGGTAGGGGTTTATTGGGTACAGTTAGGATTAACGGGGTTTAGTATGGGTTAATGGGGTACAGTTAGGGTTTATAGTGTAGTGTAGTGCTTAGACTTTGTGTCATGGGGGTCCTGGAGGACCCTCATGGCAGTTATAGTGTTATTATAGGGGTTATTTAGTGTCCTATAATGGTCTATATAGACCGCTATTGGACTGATGGGGTTAAATAGTGTCTTATAGGGGTCTATATGGGGGTGATGCAGTATGCTGGACGCTATCTGATTATGTCACTAGCTAGCATCTCGGCAGCGTTCCACATGGACCTAAGCCGATAGCTTAATGCCCCTATCCCTCAACTGCTGATTTTTCCAAATAGCTGAATGGTGCAGCTTCTAATAAAATTTAGGAGGAGTTTTGGTAATTGGAGGAATTTAACAGAGGAATTATTCTCTATTGAGACAACTTTTTATACAGCATTTCAATATAAGCAATATAGCTCATATTTACACCAATGCTGACATTAGTATCGATATAGACCTTTGTAACAATTTATGTTGCCAATTATGAGCAACTCTTCAGCACCTTATTAAATGCACTTTATATTGCATGATAGTGCAATATTTCACTGCAGCACCTTACTGCACCAGTCACTTTTTACTGGTACATATATATTTTTGTTTTAGTTACTCTCTATATCGTCTGCACCAATGCTTCTAGGTGTTTATAATATACTAGCGACTTGCCCTTCAAAAATGAAGGGGCAATAAAATTTGAAGCCATAGGAATGCTGTTTGAGACATAATGGAAACCGTTTTGTACAGTGAGGACACACAACCAAAAGTACACCACACGAGAGCCTCGCAATGAGCGCTCAAGGCGCTCACCGCGGGACTTGCAATGAGCACCGAAGGACCTCACAACACCAAAACTACACCAGGGGAGAGGCTCGCTAGGAGCTCCAAAGGCGTTCATTGCGAACCACGCTATGAGCGCCAAAGGTGCTCAGCGCGATGCTCGCAATAAGAGCCCAAGGTACTCACATGACCAAAACCCTTACATTGCCTGCCAAACAGCATTATCTGGCTTACAATTTTATTGCTGTCATTTTTTGACGGGCAAGTCGCTAGTATATATATAGGCTTGGCTTTGCAAACAAAGATTTAAGAGGGGTATCCACATCTACGGGCTCTCCCAGTGGCTCGACCGCAGTAGTTGCACGGAAAGGCTTGTTCTGGGTTGGGTAATGCAGTGACACAATTTTTTCTACGCCTCCTTTTGTCCTTAAGACCAGCCGTGCGTGTGGTCTCGAAAGAGGAGACAGCCTGGTGAATGGTACTTCTCCATGCCTTTCAGTCTGAAGCTAAAGCGGACCATCGACGATGGTCAATATGGCATCAAGGGACTGTTTCAGTGAGTCCTTGTACCTCTTCTTCGGTGCTCCTCTGTCACGATTGCCAGTGGTGAGCTCACCATATATCACAATCTTTGGAAGACAATCATACTCCATCCTAGAGATGTGTCCTGCCCAGAGCAACTGCTTCTTCAACAGTCTAGCTTCAATGCCTGTTCTAGGACTTCAGTGTTGGGGATGTGGTCATTCCAGTAAATGTTGAGGTTGATGCAGAGGCAGCGTTGATGAAGGCACCGAAGAAGTCGTAGGTGGTGGCGGTAAGTAACCCACGACTCGTAACCGTACAGTAGGGTGGCCAGCACAACAGCTCCATGCACATTGACCTTTGTGCACCTGTTCAGATGCTTGTTGTTCCAAAGCCTTTTATATAACTTGCCGAATGCACCATTTGCCTTTGCCAGTCTGTTGTCAATTTGCTTATCGACCTTTGCATTTGAGGAGATGATGCAGCCCAGGTAGGTAAACTGTTGAACTGTTTTTAGCTTAGACTCACCAATATAGTGATGCGAGGAGGACAGTAATCTTCCAGAGGTGCGTGCTGGTGGTGAACTTCAGTATTCTTCAAACTGACTTCTAGACCAAAGAGCTTGGCAGCCTCTGCGAAGCAAGATGTCATTTGCTGCAGAGCTGTTGCGGTATGGGAAACAAGGGTAGCATCGTCGGTGAATAGTAGCTCTTGAACAAGTCTTTCCACTGTCTTGGTGTGAGCCTTTAGTCGCCTCAGGTAGAACAGACTTCCTAATCGGAATCAGGTGTAGAGTCCATCCTTAACATCAAGGTCTGTTGTGGCCTTTTGCAGTATCATAATACAGAAGAAGAGCGTGAATAGGGTGGGTGCAAAGACACAGCCCTGCTTCACGCAGTTGCTTATTGGGAAGGGCTCAGATAGGTCATTGTTGTACCTAACTTGGCCATGCTGGTCTTCGTGTAGCTGGATGATCATGTTGAAGAACGTAGGAGGTTATGTTCCAGGATTTGCCACAGACCCTTCCTGCTCACAGTTTTAAACGCTTTGGTAAGGTCAACAAACATCTCATAAAGTCCTTTGTTCTGTTCTCTGCAGTGCTCTCAGAGCTGCCTGAGAACAAAAACCATGTCAGTGGTGCTCCTGTTGGCTCTAAAGCCACACTGGCTCTCAGGGAGGAGTTCTTCTGCAATAGTGGGCACCAGTCTGTTGAGGTGTACTCTTGCCAGGATTTTCCCTGCGATGGAGAGCAGAGTTATCCCTCTGTAATTGGAGCAGTCTGACTTTTCACCCTTCTTCTTGTACAGTGTGATATGATTGCATGACAAAGGCACAATAGCTTTTACAGTCTCTTTGAGAGTAGGAATTTCCTCCAGTTCTGTTTTCATTGGTTGTTGTGGAATGCAACGGAGTGCTGAGACTGAAACTATGCGGTTGGCACTGAATAAAGTTTGAAAGCGGTCAGACCATTGGTTCAAAATCAACTCCTTGTCTGTAAGGAGTGTTTGACCGTCTGAATTACGCAATGGGCTTTGGACCAGGTGTGAAGGGCCATACACAGCCTTCAGGGCTTCATACAACCCTCTGTAGTCACCGACATCTGCGCAACACTGAGTTCTTTCTGTGAGGTTGGTCCTCCTCTGGTTCTAAATTTATCGAAGCTTTCATTGGAAATTGCTGCAGATAAGATGGAAGGCTGCTTTCTTGTAAGGACAAGACGGCTGAGCGAGATGCTCTTGATGAGCCGATCTCTTTTTCAACAGTAATTCATGGATCTCCTGACTGTTTTCATCAAACCAGTCTTTGTTTTTCTTTGTGAAGAATCCTAGGACCTCTTCAGAGGTCTGCATGATGCTGGTTTTGGGATGTTCCCATAGAGCATCTGAGGAGGGATCCGTTAAGCATCTGCAATCTTTTAGTCTTGACTGGAGATTTGCCTGGAAGTTGGCCTTCACCTTAGCTGACTGGAGGTTACCAATCTGTAACTTCTTCTTTGGGGCTCCTTTCTTCTTTGGTTTAGGATTGTAATGGAGACAAAGTTTGCAGAGCACCAGACAGTGGTTCGTATTACATTCTGCGCTGGGCATCGCTCGGGTGAGCAGGACATCTTAAAGGTCTCTCTGGCGCACAATAATATAGTCTATAAGATTCCGGTGCTTTCATCGAGGATGCATCCATGTTGTTTTGAGTCTGTCATTTGCTGGAAAACTGTATTGGGGATGGTGAGTTTCTGCTCAGTGCAAAACTCTAGCAGAAGGTGCCTGTTGTCATTGTAGCTTCCAACACCGTGATTGCCAAGTGCCCCTTTTCAAGCTTCCTTCCTCTGGGAGGCGGACTTCACTAAGGGCAGAAATGTCAATAGCCAGCCTTGATAGTTCATAGGCTACTAGAGCAGTGCACAGTTCTGAGCGACCACTGTCTGTTGTGTTAAGCATAGTTCTGATGTTCCAACATGCAAGTTTCAGGCCAAGTACAATTTGTGAGGCAGGTGTGAGCCATTTCTTTTTTACTGAGTTTTAACTGCATTTGGAGATGCCTGTTGACTGCAACTAGCCAACAGGGTGAAGTGGAGACAAGCTTTCTTAAGGCCGCCTATTCTAGGCCCCTCTCCATATGGAGCAAGCAGTGCTGTCCCTAGAGAAGGCTGCTTGGTCATTCAGGGTGCTGCCGAATGATGCTGTCATCTCCTGGGTCAGCATCTGGCGACCCATACACCTGAACTGCCTGCATACAGGATTGAGACTGCTGCTTCCAGTGACATCATCCACCTGCCATTTCGCCCCCTTTCCAATCACTGCAGGGCTTGAAAATGTGGATTGTTCTAGAAGTAGACGTGCCCCCTTGGGCCTGCGTAAAGGAATTTTTAGGTGAGATGCAGTGTGCGCAGTACTGGACCCAACCTTTACACTCAGAGTTCATCTGTCATGGCCTAGCAAGCTTGGACAGTGACAGTAATGTCCTTGAGTCGTAGGTGTTATATTGGAGTGTCCTTCTCCTAGAACCTAGATGGATGGACTTATAGGGCTAACAAGCTGCATCTGCTCGGGATTTAAATCAGAGTTTTCCTTCCCCTAGGCTGGCTGCCAACCAAGACTAATGAGCCCAGCCTACCCATCCGGTTATACCTCCAGACATTCAGTCGCACCATAGCGTAGCAAGCTCTGTAAAAAAGGGGGGCACCAATGAGAAGGTGTTGCTACAGACACAGTAATGTAGCAGATGCCATATGCAATGACCTCCTGATTGGTAAGCCACTGGAAAAGGAGAGCCGATGTATTGGGCATACACTGTCCCTGGGCGAATGGGCAGTGCAGCCCAGGTCACCCACCCATCCCTGTACTAATGTAACCCCATTTGATAGCACAGTCCCTCACGGACCTAATGAGACCAAACACAAGGACTATTATTTATACTAATGTAAAGTCAACACACAGGTCAAGGCGTTGGTGGGCTTTTGAGACAGAGAGAGAGCTAGACTGAGAGAGAGATAGAGAGTGCTAGAGGGAGCAATAGAGAGTGCTAAAGAGAGAGGGAGTGAGAGATAGAGAGAGAGAGACTGAGAGATAGAGATATTGAGAGTGAGTGAGAGATAGAGAGAGATAGAGACAGAAAGATAGAGAGTGCAAAAGAGAGCGAATGAGAGATAGAGAGAGCGTGTGAGAGAGATATAGAGAGATAGAGAGATATATATATAGAGAGAAACACAGAGAGAAGGAGGAGAGTGAGGAGAGGGGGAGGTTGAGGAGAGAGAGGGGAACACCAGAGGAGGAGAGGTAGAGTTATGGAGAGTTGGAGAGGAAGGGAAGGAAGCAGTACAGGGGGGGAGGTAGAGGTGTAAGAGAGCAGGAGGGGGAGGGATGTGCCCCCAGATGTAGGCACACAAGGTGGTAGTAGTAGGGGGGGATAGTGGGGATGAGGGGCAGGCCCCAGGAAGGGAACAGGGAGGCAAAGAACCCCATGCGCAGTTGGGAGGGCAAGAGCTTGTGCCAAAGCAGAGGGCCCACAATTGTAGCCCAGAGGAGACAGACATCCTCCTCAAGGAAATCTTTGCCCGCTATAGCATCATACATGGTAGGAGGGACGTGAGGCCTAGCGATAAGACATGTGCCTGGAGTGAGGTTGCTGCAGCTGTTATATCATTAGGGGTTACAAACAGGGATGTGAAGTACTGTAAGCTCTCTGGTTATGACTACAGATACAGTGCCTTACAAAAGTATTCACCCCTTAGCATTTGTCGTGTTTTGTTGCCTCACAACCTGGAATTAACATGGATTGTTTGAGGATTTGCATAATTTAATTTACAGAACATGCCCACAACTTTCAAGATGTTTTTTTTTTTTTTTATTGTGAAGCAAACAACAAATAGGACAAAATAACATAAAAAAGTTAATGTGCATAACTCTTCACCCCCTAAAGGCAATACTTTGTAGAGCCACCTTTTGTGGCAATCACAGCTCCAAGTCGCTTTGGATAAGACTCTATGAGCTTGCCACATATTACCACTGGGATTTTTGCTCAATCCTCCTTGCAAAACTGCTCCAGCTCCTTCAAGTTGGATGGTTTGCGCTTGTGAACAGCAATCTTTAAGTCTGACCACAGATTTTATATTGGATTGAGGTCTGGGCTTTGACTAGGCCATTCCAACACATTTACATGTTTCCCGCTAAACAACTCAAGTGTTGCTTTAGCAGTGTGTTTGAAGTCATTTTCCTGCTGGAAGTTGAACCTCCGTTCTAGCCTCAAATCACACACAGAGTGGTACAGGTTTTGCTCAAGAATAACTTTGTATTTAGCACCATCCATCTTTCCCTCAACTCTTACCAGTTTCCCAGTCCCGGCCGCTGAAAAACATCCCACCAGCATGATGCTACCACCACCATGTTTCACTGTGGAGATGGTGTTCTTTGGGTGATGTGATGTGTTGGGTTTGCGCCAGACATAGGGCCTCATTCTATTGTCGGCGGTAAAACGTCCGCAAAGCTGCGATTCCTTGCGGGGGTTCCGTTACCTTGCAATTCAAATAGACGGCCCCACAAGGATATCCCCTTACGGCCGGCCGCATATCTTGCAACCGGCCGTAAGCTCAGAAATCTTTAAAAGCAAATATAAATTCAAGACGGCACTGTAAAGCTCTGTAAATGCTAGGGATCATAATGGGGGACATCAGGATTAATAGCACCCCCCTCTCAAGCTTGCACATCAGCCCAAATCCAAGATTTTATTAACTGTTTATTTTCCGGCCGCAGCGTGGGCGGGTCTGAGGTGCTCCAAGCTCTCTGGACTTTTTCCACGAATATTTGACATAAATTAAAAAAATATATATTTACGGAATTTGAGTGTAGGGGTATGTTGTGCTATTAATGCTAACACCTACAATCACTTTATAGTCTCCACAGAGTGCAGGATGGCTTTATTTTGGCTATATTATGTGCTTAATTGTGTGCCTGCGGGACCTTTTTGCTGCAAGTAAGCTGCGGCTCGGTTTTAGCCTTGCAGAGAGGGTTCCCGGAGCAATAGAATAGCAACCAGGATTTTCTTGCGGCCAAAACTCTTGCGGCCGTTTAAGATCAAAGGCTTTCCTCCGGCGCGTGCGGCCGCAAGGGATAACAAGGCGCCGGCCGCAAGCCTGCCGGAGCCCCTGGCCGGAGGGGAATAGAATAGGCAAATTGCTTGCGGCCGGGCCTTGCGGCCCCGCATCTTCTAAGGACGATAATAGAATGAGGCCCATAGTGTTTTCTTTGATGGACGAGAACTTAAATTTTTGTCTCATCAGATCAGAGCACCTTCCTCCATACATTTTGGGAGTCTCCCACATGCCTTTTCACAAACTCAAAACGTGCCATTTTGTTTTTTGCTAAAAGTAATGGCTTTCATCTGGCCACTCTGCCATAAAGCCCAACTCTATGGAGCGTACTCTGCTGGGAAACTCTGCAGCTCCTTCAGGGTTACCTTATGTCTCTGTGCTGCCTCTCTGATTAATCCCCTCCTCGCCCGGTCCGTGAGTTTTGGTGGGCGGACGTCTCTTGGCAGGTTTGCTGTTGTGCTGTGTTCTTTCCATTTGGTTATGATAGATTTAATGGTGCTCCCGGGGATCATCAAAGATTTGAATATTTTTGTATAACCTAACCCTGACTTGTACTTCTCAACAACATTGCCCCTTACTTGTTTGGAGAATTCATTGGTCTTCATTGCAGTGTTTGGTTAGTGGTGCCTCTTGCTTAGGTGTTGCAGCCTCTGGGGCCTTTCAAAAAAGGTGTGTATATGTAATGACAGATCATGTGACACTTAGATTGCACACAGGTGGTCATCATTTCACTAATTATGTGACTTCTGAGGTAAATTGGTTGCACTAGATTTTTTTATGTGCTTCATAACAAAGGGGTGAATACATCTGCACATGCCAATTTTCTGTTTTCTATTTCTAAAAAATAGTTTTATGTATATATTTTTCTAATTTCACTTCACCCACTTAGACTATTGTGTTCTGATCCATCACATACAATTCAGATTAACAAAACATTGAACTCAAGGCTGTAATGTAACAAAAAAGGAAAAAAGCCAAGGGGGCACTGTATATGGGGGCAGAAATAAATATGTAAATCCAAGAAGCAAACATAACATTATCAGAATTTTTTTTTTTTTTTTATTAGTTTTTGAAAGAAAAACACACGAAACATACATAGAAAAAGATATACAATATACACAACATACTGTACATTAAATACAAGCAGATCATACAATATGTGTTGGGCTTCAGGCTAATACAAAAATGTTAAAAGAGAAAAATAGAGAGGCAAATCCCATTTTAGGTGCCCTTTGAGTCATCAGAAGAAGCCAAGTACTTGTCCCAAACGTCCCACTTTAGGGAATTAACACATTTAATATATTGAACTGGAATGGTTGCTCTCATCAGGTATTATGGCCAATTGAGTTTTTTAATTTCATTCCATGATGGAAGATCAGGCTTTTTCCAATATTTTCTTACGAGTTTCTTAATTATAAGGAGGATGTGAGAGATCAAAAGTTTCTCTTGTGGAGTTATTTGGTTTAGATTCAGATGTAAGAGAACTGATTGGGGGGAACATGGAAACTGTCTACCAATGATTTTTGATGTTTCTAAGCATATTGAGGACCAGAATCTCTGCACATATATACATTCCCACCAAACATGGAAGGTAGAACCTATTTCCCCACACGTTTTCCAGCATAAGCCGTTTCATTGTTAAATTTAACAATATAGTTAAATTTAACAATATTTGTGGGAACGTAGTACCATCTCTGAAGTGTTTTAAAGTATGTTTAAGTATACAGAGAATTGATTGCTGAAATTTTTGACCATTTTTATGGTATCTAACCATATCTTATCTTCGCTTATGAAATCTAGGTCAGATTTCCATTTTTGAATTCCTGTTTTTTTTTCTTAAAGGGAATATTTTGCCCAATATATAACTGCATTTAGCAACAATGTAAGACTCATTGCCCTTCAAAAACAGTTCTTCCAAGTTAGTACAAGGAACGTTGTTGAGAGTCTTATAACTCAGCGATAATAAACTTTTTTTAATTGACTCATAATTTAGCCATGACAAATTTACTGAGCCATAAACTTGCTGGAATTCGTTCCATGTTAGCAAGTTTTGGTTGTTGTATAAATCTGAAACATACCTTAAACCTAGTTTCTTCAGAGTATTTACATAAATACATTTGTCAAAAATGTATAAAAACTCCAATGGAGCTGCTGTCCTAGGGGTGTGAGTTAAATGCCATTTAAAATTGAAACTAAACCAGAATCGTAACACAGATCTAATCCCAAACGGAAGCATATAAAAAATGCGGACTTCATATTTGGAAAACCATAATATAACATTTATAGGGGAGTTACCCAACAGTGATTCCTCAATAGTCAACCACCCGGAGGGATGTCACCTTTAACAGGCCCACTACTGCCACCTGGTGAGATGAAATGGATGCGGTCGATGCACCTTCCAACAGATCGGGCCCCAACAGACCTGGCCTCAACAGAACTGGCCTTAACAGACCGGGCCCCAACACACTGGGCCCCAACAGATCTGGCCCCAACAGACCATGCAACAATAGACCTGGCCACAAGAAACCAGGCCAACACCATGACCATGGGCTACACCAACACCATTGCCACTGACCACACCATCACTGGCTGCACCATTGCCACAGGAAAAACCTCTGACCTCACCATAGCCCATCCACAGTACAAGAATGTCTAGTGACAAATCTCACACCTCCAAAGAAGTCACTTTGAGTGACTTCATGCTCCACATCCAGATGCAGGATTAGACTCATGTCATATTAATGCAACGGCTGACATCACAGCTTGAAAGGCAAAATGATATTGCAACGGCTCAATACCTTCATTCAATTGCAAGCTCACAACTCACTCGCTGACGGCCGCATGTCAGCGAGTGAACTTTGAGCTGCGGTTCCCTTCTGTTTCCGAGGCTATTCAATTAGCCAAGGCTGAGACTCGCTGCCCGATATCTGAAATCGGAAACTCAGGTTTCTGATGTAAGCAGAGCTAGGCTTGCCAATAGGAGCGGAGGCCATCATAATGACAGTATGAAACCTCTGAGTGCGTTCCCACAGGCTTCCCACATTGACCCTCAATTATGCAGGGGTTCCGATCGGGACCCCCGCAGTGTCCCCACATTAACCCCCAATGATGCAGGGGTCCCGATCGAGCATTTAAAAAGTGAAAGTCCTCACCGCGGGTACTTAATGTGCCCTCGCCGGGACCTAAAATTAACCCCCCCCCCCAATTCTGCCGCGGGTCCTGAAAGGACCTTAAAGGTTCTTAAAGGACCTGCGCTACAATAAAAATGAACCCTATCACTCATGGGACATTATACAGAGCCCCATGAGCTCCTTATTAACCCCATCACTCATGGGGCTCTATACGGAGCCCCATGAGCTCCTCTATACAGACACTCATGGGACACAAATTAACCCCAATATTAACTCTATAAGTACCATGAGGGTCCCACAGGACCCTCATGGCACTAAATCTAAGCACTACCCTACACAACACTATTTAAACCTCACCATACCCAATTAACCCTATCACTAACCAATTAACCATATCTAGGCCTATTTAACCCTAACTGTACCTATTTAACCCTATCTGGACCCAATACCACTATTCAGGCCTTGTTTAACCCCATCTCTTATGAGGGTCTATATAGACCCCCATGAGCCTCCATTTAACCTCATCTCATATGGGGCTCTATACAGACCCCCATAAGCCTCTATTTAACTCCCTCAGTCCCATAAGGGTCTATACAGACCCTCATGGGACACTATTAACCCCTATAATAACACTATAAGTGCCATGAGGGTCCTCCAGGACCCTCATGACACAAAGTCTAAACACTACACTATTAACCCCCTTCTACACTATTACACTTCTACACTATTAACCCCACCTCTTAGTAATAACCCCCATTCTAAGTAATAAACCCCCCTCTAACTAATTAACACCATTTAAGTAATTAACCCTATTTAACCCTCACCATACCTAATAAACCCAATCACTAACCACATAACCCTTTCTGGTCCTACTTAACCCTAACTGGACCCAATAACCCTAAATGGACCTATTTAACCCCCGATGTACCCAGTAAACCTCTATCCTATAAACCCCCCTCCTACCCTACTCTATTAACACCTACACTACCTACCCAACACTCATTACAGAAAATAATAAAAATACCTAATTACTGAAAATAAAAAAATACATTAATGAAAAAAAAAAGAACACTACATGAATTAAAAGAGAGCACTATAGAAAATAAAAAAAGAACATTACATAAAAAAACTTGCATTACTAAAAATAAATAAAAAAATTTACAAAAATTTAAAAACATACATTGCATACAATTTAACCCCTCAATACATACATTAATACCCCTGACTACATGCATTTAAATCCCTAACTACATACATTAATACCCCTAACAACATACATTTAACCCCTAAATACACACAATGAAAATCCCTAAATCTGAAATAAAACCACCCTTTCACTAAGCTTAGAATAGGGTAAATAAGGCCACTTTCCTTGCCCAAATGCGATGACAGATTTCTGGCCTTCGTCCCTAGCATAAGGGCCCATCCTTTATTTCTGAAAGTCCAGCACCCCTAGGATAATAAAAACATTACAATTAATAAAGACATAAACACAACATATAAAACAATACATTATAAATAGAAACGTACCTTTCCACTATGCCCCCATCGTCCTGGTAGTCCTCTCCGGCAGGGCACGTCGAAAAAAAAACGCTGCTCTAAAAAAATGTAAAAAAGCAATGGAGCTCCTCCCTGGAGGAGCTTCCCGCCACAAATAACGCTTGTATCGCTTCTTCCAGTAAAAAATGGAAATGCCACCTTCTGATTGGCTGAAAAACGCTGTCAATAATATTTCAGCCAATCAGAAGGCACTGAGGTGTGAGCCAATCAGAATGCAATACACTACTATATCTCAATCTGATTGGCTGACGGACCTGTCAATTATTTGGGAACCAATCAGAAAGAGCTATTGCCTTCAGCCAATCAGAATGGGATACACCTCCACGGGTGTATCCCATTGTGATTAGCTGAAGGCAATAGCACCTTATGATTGGCTGTTGTAACTGTCAATCATATTGCAGCCAATCAGAAAGCACGGATGCCTTCAGACAATAAAAATGGGATACTCCCTGTGGGTTAATTAGGGCTCATGAGGCTCTGTATAGAGCGCCATGAGGATGGGGTTAATTAGGGGCACATGGCGCTCTGTATAGAGCCCCATGAGTGATAGGGTTAATATTTATTGTAGCGCAGGTCCTTTAAGGACCTTTAAGAAAATTTGAATTTTTAAATGCAGTGGGGGTCCCATTTGGGACCCCTGTTGCAAGGGTTACTGTGGGGACACATGCAGGGATCCCAATGAGGACCCTCAGCATTGAGGGAGGTTAATGTTAGTTGCCACGAGGGTACTTACAGTACTCCCGCGGCATGGGGTAACCATTTGTGTGCTGTGCGTCCTTTAAAGACCCGCGGCGGGGAATTTGACATTTTTAAATGCAACGGGACCCCCATTGCAAGGGTAATGTGGGTACACTGTGGGGTTAATGGGGGGACCCTGCGTGGGCCGGATCAGGACCCCCGCATCATGGGAGTGTCATGTAGGAGTGTGGGGATTGTGTTAGGTGCAGTGGGGGGATTCGGGGGAGCATACTTAAGGGTTTCTAAAGCCCTTGCGGGTCCTCCT